>CM076572.1:426332338-426506555 GCA_034641835.2 Pinus albicaulis
AAATAAAAAACAAAAATATTTGAAAATTATATCAAAGGAAATGACAAAATTTGAAAAAAAAAACACATAATTTAAAGAAAAAAAACATCAAAAACATTTTTTTCTAACTTATTAAAAAAAACCATATTAAAATTTTAAATAAAAAAAATTACAAAAAATTAAAATTACAAAATTAAAATTTAGATTAAAAAAATAATAATAATAAAAATAAAAATAAAAATAAAAAAATTAAATTTAAAAATTTAAATTTAAAAAAATAATAATAATAAGAAAAAAAATACGAATTTTAAAATTAACAAAAAAAACAAATTAAAATAAAAATAAATAAATAAAATTTAAAAAGAAAATTTAAAAAAAAAAAAAAAACTATCATTAAAAAACAAAAAAAATGAAAAAACCACATGCAAATAATTAAAAAACAAATACACATAAATTTAGTGCTTTTTTTTTTTTAAAGAAACAATTTATAGATTTTAAAAATGAAAAACTAAATAAACTAAAAAATTAAAAAAAACAATTAAATTAAATTAAAATTTAAAAAATTTAATAAATAAATTTTAAAATTTTAAATTTTAAAAAATAAGGAATCTATAATATTAAATATAAATATAAAAGAAAATTAGAAAATTAAACAAATTGAATTTAAGATAAAAAAATTGAATTAAAAAAAATAAAAATAAAAATAAAAAAATATCAAATTAAAATAAAAATATTAAAAATTAAAAAATAAAATAAAAATAAAATCAAATAAAAAATATACATATATATTAAAAATTAAAAACAAAATAAAATAAAATTTAAAAAAAATAAAAACAAAATTTAAAAAAAAATAAAAAAACAAAACAAATTATATTTTAAATAAAATAAATAAATTTAGAAGAGAAACTTTTAAAAAAAAAAAAAAATTGAAATTTACAAAAAATAAATAAATAAATAAATAATTTAAAATTAAAAAAAAAAAAAAAAAAACAATTTAAAAAAAAATTTAAAAAAAAAAATGGCCATGGGTGTGGCCTCGCCCCCTTCCCGCCACCTCGGGCAGGAGGGCCGTGCCACTACTTCACCACCACCACCAATTTCATTTTTTTTTATTTTTTATTTTTTTTTTTTCAGAATTGATTTTTTTTTCAAAAAATTTATTTTTTTTTAATTTAATTTTTTTATATAAAATATAATTTGTTTTGGTTTTTTTTTTTTTTTAATTTTGTTTTTATTTTTTGTAAATTTTATTATTATTTTTGTTTTAAATTTTATTTATTTATTTATTTTGTTAGTAATTTTTATTAAATTTTGCTTCTTCTTTTTTATTTAATTGATTTTTTTTTTTTTAATTTCATAAATTTCCTTTATTATTTTATAGAATTTAATAAATTTTGTATTTTTTTTTTAAATTTATTTGAATTTAATATTGTTTTTTAAATGTTTTACTTTTTTATTAATTTTTTTTTTAATAACATAAAATTTTTATATTTTTATATTTCAATTAAAATTTTGTATTTAAAATTAGATTTTTTTTTTAATTAAACTTAATTTTTTTAAATTAATTTGTTTTTTAATTTTTTTTATTTAATATTATTTTTTTATTTTTTTTATTTTTTTCAATTTTCCATTTTTAATTGATTTTTAAAGTTTTTATTTTAACAATGGTTTTTTTTTTCTTTTATATTTAAAATTTATTTTTTCTTTCAAAATTTATTTGTTTATTTGTTTATTTATTAAAATTTAATATTTTTGTTTTTAAATTTAATTGTTATTTTAATATTAATTTTTCTTTTTTTTTAATTTAATAAAATCTGATATATATACATATTTTAATTTAAGTTCATATATATATTTTAGTTTTTATAATTTAAATTTAATTTATTTTGTATAGTTTATTTGTTTTTTTAATATATATTGTTTTAAATTTAATATTTTCATTGTATATTATTTTTATTTTTTATTTTTAATTAATTTTTCATTTTTTTACTTTTAATTTAAATAATGTTTTTTTTTAATATTTTTATTTTAAAATTTTAAATTTATTAAAATTTAATATATTTCCTTAAATTTAATTTTTTGTTTTAAATATTTTTTTTTTTTTAAATTTAATAAGAATTTTCTTTTTCTTTTTTAAAATTTTCTTTTTCTTTTTTAAATTTAATTTCTATATTTTATTTTTTATAATTTCCTTTTTTTTTAACTTGTTTTTTTTTTTGAATTTAATATTTTTATTTGTTTAAATTTTAATCTTAAATTTTTTTTGTTTTTGTTTTATTTTATTTTTTTCCTTGAATTTTAGGGTTTTTTTAATGTTTGAATTAAAATTTTTATTTTATTTTTTTTTAATTTTTTTTATCTTCATATATTTTTAAATTTTAAGCTTTTAAATGTTTTTTATTTTTTAAATTTATTTTTTTTCTTAAATTTTAGGTTTTCTTTAATGTTTGAATTTTTAAAATTAAAAAATGTTACTTCTATTTTCAAAAATGCGAAAAGTACGACACAAAATTTTTTTTTGTTATTCCAGCATCAACTGGTTTTGTTTTGAGGGTGTTTTTTCAATCATTTTTTCAAGAAACAATTTTGTTTTTACCATAATTTTATAAAATGTTGAAATTTGACCTTCAAAAAAAACGAAATGCGTTCTGGAATACACACTTTTTGTTTTTTGGGTGTTTTTTCAATCATTTTTTCAAGAAACAATTTTGTTTTTACCATAAATTTATAAAATGTTGAAATTTGACCTTAAAAAAAAAACGAAGTGCGTTCTGGAATACACACTTTTTGTTTTTTGGGTGTTTTTTCATGTTTTTTGAGTCTTTTTGGGCTAGAGTTCCCGTTTTGAGGTCAAGTTACCTATTTGATCAGTAACAGTGTTAACCATATAAAGCACAGAAATGAGTCATACTGATGGACATATGATGCATAGTGTTGCAACAATATTCTCATAAGTGCAATCATCAAATCCATGCCTTCTGTTGTCCAGTCGCATAGTTCCTCAAATACCACTCTAGCCACTTGTTCACCCTCTCAGTCTGACCATTTGTCTATGGGTGGTAACTAGTGCTCGGAGTGAGCTTTGTGCTCACCAACCTAAAAAGCTCCTGCCAGAATCCCCCCATGAATATGTTGTCTCTATCACTGACTATGGTCTTAGGGAATCCATGCAGGCATAAAACCTCCCTAGAGAACAACTCAGCTACGTGAGACGCTGAGTACCGAGTCGGAATAGCAAATAAATGTGCATATTTGGTCAATCTATCGACCACTACATAAATACAATCCTTCTCCTACACTGTGGAAAGTCCTATGATAAAATCCATAGGAATGCTTTCCCATTTCCACTCCGGAATGGGCAGAGGCTGCGATAAACCTGTCGGATGCGTCAACTCTCCCTTATTTCACTGAAAGGCCTCACACTCCTATACATATCTCAACACATCTCCCTTGAGACCCTTCTAGGTGAATCGCTCTCTCACGGCAATGTATGTCTTCTTGAACACCTGATTCCCCAAAAATGGATAATCGTGCGCTGCATGAAGTACTTGCTCTCTCAATTGCGAGCCTGGCACCAGAAATATGCACCCCTTATAATAGATAATCTCTGCCATCACCCGATAGCGCTCATCTGCATGAATTCCCTCCAGGATTTCACATGCACAGCAATCCTTTGAGTACTCCACTAATAGTTGTGCCTTCTAATCATGGCTAATGTTCATTAGTGAAAGTCCTGCAGGTCTCTTAGATAGCACATCAGCTACCACATTATGCTTTCTTCGCACATACTCAATATCAAAATCGTAGGATCGCACCTTGCTGAGCCATCTTTGTTGTCTATCATTGAGGCCCTACGACCCTATGAAGTGGCGAAGACTATTGTGATCTGTCTTCACCCTGAACCTATTCCCCACCAAACACTATCTGAATTTAGCTAATGCATGCATAATGGCCAACATCTCCTTATCGTATATGGAATATGACCTCTCATGGGGTAAGAGCTTCCTACTCTCGAAAGCAATGGGGTGTCCCTCTTGGAACAAGATGGCTCCAATCCCCTCATCCGATGCATCACACTCCAAGGTGAAAGTCTATGTGAAATTTGGAAGTGCCAAATAGGACAACTACTCATCACCTCCTTGAGTCGATCGAAGGTTGCCTGAGCTCCATCTGTCCATGCAAAAGCCACCTTCTTGGTCAAGTCTGTGAGGGGTGTGTGAAAATTTATGAATCTAAACTACAAACCATACTGCAGTAAATTTGATTTACTTCTCCCACTTGTTTTCTTCTAATTAACAAGTTATTTTATGAATAATTTAGGAAAACATCAAAGTAAATACACTGTAGCCTATACAATTATACAGATCAAGTGCTGAAAATTAAGTAAAGCACACAAACAAAGGACACATATTTTTCGGACAAATGTCCCCAAAAAAACCCCATGCGAGAAAACTGGTGCAACAGTTTTCAGGGTTTATATTCTTAAGCAGCGATTTTACCTCACTCTGCAAGTCTCGACTAATCTGTATCTAACACTAGTGAAACCTAGTTGCCTCTGCGTAGTCTCTACGCTGCCACTGCGTCAGCGTGCGTGGGTCTGGCTAATGGACTGCATCACCTTTCCTCTGTGTTGATCAGCCTCTCCAGAAATCGAGTTTCTGTGGAAATTTCTGAATATTTACACTTTATGCAGAAATTATAACTGTTAATCTGGTTATGCTCCACCTACATAGATAAGTTATTCACTGAATAAAATTCAAGTTAAAATCAAAGAAAAACACATAATAGATCTCCACCAATCCAGATCTAGAATAAGTTCATGCACACATAGACAAAGTGACAATTATTTCTGGACAAATAGTCCCTGAAAAAACCCAATACAGGAAAATCGGTCTTTTCGCTGCTGGAGGGTTTTATTATTAAGAATTTTATGAATACAACAAGTCTAGGTTCCAGATCTAGAAAACCCAACAGAGAAATAATAGATCTACTGCTCACTAGCTGATCTAGGGCCAAAATAATGACTAATCTGCACCCTCAAACGGGATTTACAAAACTCACCCAAAATTAGGGCCTAGAAACCCCAGCGCTGCCCGTAAAGCCTCTGTGTCAACCTCTGAAGCCCCTCTGACCCTCAGCGCTGCTCCGGAGAGGGTTGTGTTACCCCAAACTGGGTGACGTTGCCCCTTAGGGTCTCTGCGTAACCCTTAAAGGCTTCCTGCAGAAAACTATGTTGTCTTTAAGGGACTTTGTAGCATCTGCGTAGCAGAGTTGTTGCCCTTCCTGCTGCTGCCCTCCTGCTTCTCTGTGCTGCCTCTCTGAGCTAATCTCTGCCTCTTACTGATTCTAGACCCTGGGATCAGATCATCCCCTTGGCCTAAATTCTCCTCTTTGCAGCTGAAACACTTCTGAGTATTCTTAGCAAACCCGCCTTAGAACATCAGCATAGATTACGTGCTCTGCCTCTGTGTCTTTACCAATGACGCCAAGTCTTTCCTTTATACTTTTCCCATTGGAAAACCAACGGCCATGATAAGATCTTGAATCAATGGCTAAGATTAAAAGAAAGCTTGATCTGTGTGACTTAAGACAATTTCATCACATGTTTAATTAAATTCACTTTAATTATTTAATTATTTAATGTTTAATTAAATACATTAAAATAATTAATTAATTTAATATCTCTTAAATCAGATAAAATTTCCCAAATCAATTTCTGGGTCTTGTAGATCAAGTGTACACTAGTCCCTCCACAAAATTTGGGAGCTAGAGCACAACTGATGCTACTCCAAATACACAAAATCTCGACACTCCCTCTTAGCATCAAGGGTGTGCTCTAGCAATACATCACACTATGCATTACATGATTTTGGGCATTGGTTGTGTTGCTGATGCTTGGCCTGCTGTCACTCAACTCTACACTGTTGTTGCCATT
Source organism: Pinus albicaulis (assembly GCA_034641835.2). NCBI lineage: Eukaryota > Viridiplantae > Streptophyta > Pinopsida > Pinales > Pinaceae > Pinus > Pinus albicaulis. Next base: position 426,338,253 of record CM076572.1, read on the forward strand.
CTGTACTACTGCCCATGACTTTGCCACAGCCACTACAACTTATGTACTGCAGCTCCCTCACAATAAGTTACATTTGTGTTGCTCATAGCACTGCCACTGCTGATCTGTTGCACTGCAACTTTAGTTGTTGAGAGAAACAACTGAATCTCCTGCCCAATCTTTGACAGACGAGTCAGATGGGCTGCATCCTCATCACTGAAGCTCCAAAGGCTACAGATCTGTGTTGGCATCTGAAGGATGATGCACAGCTACAACTCTACATTGCGTAAACGAACTCCTTCTGCACTACTGAAGTCACATCAACCCCTTGTGCTGAAATCTCTCACGCTACTACTGCACTACGCTGTCCCTCTGAAGCCTTATGCGTTGTTGTAGCTCTGCACTACGTAAGCAGCTCTACTCTACGCTGCTGAAGTCACATCATCCTCTGCGCAACTGTTGCCTCTACACAGTTGTTGCACTGCTCTACGCTACTCCTCCCAGTCTTCAAATCCGCCTTTGCTTCATTTGTGATCTATGCACTCTCTACTCCACTTGTCCCGCTACTGTCTTAAGGCTGTCTTAACTCGCATGTGATCCAAGAGATGAGCTGCTCAAGGATCCCACCTTACTTCTATGTAGCTCCTCTACATATCCATGTCACCCCACTTCCGTGGTTCATGAGCACTCATGGTTGCATCATCTTCTGACCCATCATCTCCCACAGCAGCTTTGGAAGAAGAGGCTTCCTTGTCCTTTTTCTTCTGAGGACAATTACTGGCAAAATGTCCCATTTCACTATTGGAAGCACTTGATCTTTGAGAGATCCTTCTTCTTCTTTGGCTACCTCTTTGATGCCAAGGTTGCATCTTCCTCATCTTCCTTATTCACTTTGCTCGATCTAAAGCTATACTGCTTCTTCGTGAATCTGCAGAGTTCTTCTTGACGCAAAACTAACCACAAGTTGTCCCAATCTGGGAGGTCCACTCTGCCCAAGATAATTTGGACAAAGGTTTCTCACTCATTCGTAACTGCATTGAGGGCAGTCCTAACCATTGCATTGTCTTCCACCTTAGCACCAGTTGCAGTCAACTGATCTAATCGACTGCGGTCTGAAGAGGAAATGCTCCATGTTTTCTCCCTTGGTCATCATTAATGACCTCATCTGTGTCTCCAACAACATCTTCCTCTGGACAGATTTTCCCTCATAGAGGGAGATTAAGACCTTCCACATCTCATTAGTTGTCTTCTTCTCAGCTAAGTGCGGTACAATATGGTCCTTAATTTCGTCCATAATCAGCCGCTTGGCATGCCCAGCAGCCTCCTTATACTTCCGAAAGAGATCTAGATCTGTCGGTGTGGCCAAAGGTTGCTCTACATGGTCTCTAAGATTGTATGCCTCAAGGACTATCAAGATCCTTGCCTTCCAAACTGAAAAGTTTGAAAGGCCATCCAACCTGTCCTAATCATGCAGTCCATGAGAAGCCATCTGCTCATAATGTGTCAGAACTTCATTTTCTCTTTGCTAGAGAAATGGATCTAAGGCTCTAGGTGAAATAGGCACCTTCTGCTCCCTCTAACAACTGCTTTCCCTCCTTGGAAATTTGCCAAATCAACTATGATTCAGCTTTCTCTGATCCTTTGATCAAACTGCAAGTTTCTTTGGCCAAAACCTCTGAGAATTTGATCTCTTCCCGCTCTTTGTCACTTGTGATAAGGCTAAAAATCTAAAATATTCTGAAATTTAACCCCACCAGCGCCTTCTGAATTTCTGCAGCTTTTCTTTAGTCTTTTCTGGATCTGACAGACTCATATCTGCATCACACTGGCTAGCTTCAGGCTGTTTCTGAGTTGCCTCTAGCAGTAATTGCATGGGCTTGCTAAGAGACAGCATAAGACTGCATCACCCTTCCCTTTGTGTGAATCTGCCTCTGAAAACTGCGTTGTTCCTTCAGATCTGCATTTCTGCTACTTTTCCAGCTGCTTCCTGCAGCTAGAACCTTCAGATTCTTGTCAGTGACCCTCCTAGATCTGCAATTGCTCTGATACCATGTGGAAATTTCTGAATATTTACACGTTATGCAGAAATTATTACTGTTAATCTAGTTAAGATCCTCCTACTTAGATAAGTTATTAACTGAATAAAATTCAAGTTAAAATCAAAGCAAAACACATAACACCAAATGGCCTCAAATCCTCTATTATCATGACTGGATGCTCGGCACTGCAACAAGGCACTGCAATGAATCTATTTGACTATGTCTACATAGACATCAACGATGGTCTCAAATATTTGGGATATCATATAAAACCAAACGATTATAAGATCAAAGACTGGAACTGGATCATTGCAAAAATTGAACACAGAATAAATGTTTGGTATAACCGATGGCTATCCAGGGTTGGCCGACTAATCCTCATTAAGTCTGTGCTAGAAGCTATACCGGTCTATTGGATGACCCTGGCTTAGATACCTATAGGTATAACTAACAGAGTCAAAAGTATTTGCAGACAATTCTTATGGCGCGACCAGGGAAAGGCCTCTACTTTTGCTTGGATTGCCTGGGATCGCATAAACATTCCTAAACAATGGGGTGGCTGGGGGATAAAAGATCTCCATCTTTTTTCAAGGGCTCTCTCGGCCAAAATGTGCTGGCACTTAATCACTGGACAGAGCCTCTGGAAAGAGGTAATTGTTGCTAAATATATCGCGCCACGGACCCCTCTCAATTGGATCCGAGACAGAATCGAACAGGCGTCTAGTGCATCAATTATCTGGAAGGCAATCACAAAAGCGGCACACATCATACAGAAAGGTTTATCATGGCAAATAGGTACTGGTGCTATTGTTCGCATTGGCAGAGATTCTTGGTCAGGGAGCGGTGAATTTTACAAATTACCTGACTTCATTATTGAGCACCTGGCCCACAAAAACATTTTCTATCTCGCTCAGATTGCGGATATGGTTCATACCACTTGGCGGGGTCAAGCCTGGTTATAGGCAGATGACCTCGAGATCCCTCAGGCAGGCACACAGGTTTGGAAAACTTACATCTGGGCTCTAAAAGCATCAAACATACGCATCACTGAGCAGGAGGACAAATTGATATGGGTTGTTTCACCTGATGGTCAATATGCTCCCAAACTTGGATACCTTGCCCTTATCCAGCCCAAGGAACCCCCAATAAAAGCATGGTGGTGGCGCATTATTTGGAATTTGAAGGCCCCGCATAAGCACAGAACCTTATTCTGGTGCATCCTAAATCATTGCATACCTACCATGGAATTCCTCCACAGACGAGCTTTTCAGGGAGCATCACAATGCTGCCACTGTCTTACAAACTGCAAGGACAACCCACTTATTCCTGCAGTGCAACATCATCAGAGGTATCTGGGCACGAGTCATCACTGTTTTGGGCTGTCGACATCTCTGGCAGGGCAGAACAGTAATTGACGCATGGACTAATTGGTGGCAGCATTATGTATACTGCCCGAGGATGCGCAATCTCCCCCCGATTATGGCATGGGAGATCTGAATCGGTCGCAACAAGTTGATATTCAATGGTATACCTATAGATTGTGACCGAATATGCGCTGCCTCTATTGCTACATTCCAACTCCTGCCCGTGGATCGTATACACAGTACTCCCACGCTCGAGACACCTGAAATCATTGATCATAGTCGTGCATGGGCCTATTTCGATGGTGCGTCCAACGCACAGGGTTGTGGGGGGGGCGCAACTCTATTTTTAAATGAACACCACCACTACAAAATCAGAATGGGATTGGGACCCGGTACAAACAACTATGCTGAACTGCAATGCCTTAGACTTCTTCTGACATTTGCTCGGGACATACACTGCAACTCCATCCAGATCTTTGGTGACTCACAACTTGTGATCAATTGGTTCAATAATCTTGCTCACTGTCACTCGCACACATTGTCTGCACTGCTGCGAGAGGTTCATCAACTCAGAGCCCTTTTTGACTCCATCTCTGTGGCACACATTTACAGGTCTCGGAACAAAGTGGCTGACCAATTGTCCAAGGAAGCTTCGGAGCTGACATGGGGCACCTGGCATATTACCGAACACACTGGTGAACAGGTTTACAGATATTTTCATCGGCCTTTTATAGAGGAGGCACCTGCATTTTGCTCTGTCTAGTTGTACAGCTTTTTGGGAGGATTTTGTAACTATCTCCCTTGATTATCTATTTCAGCATGTATATTTACTTTATATGTTTTTGTCTCTATTTTCTAGTAAATTATGCACCGAACTTACTTTGTGAACTTTGGCTTCATACTGATCTGATATTTATATTTTTTTGGGACTGTTTATTGCCTGCATGAAGGCAAAGTAGCAGAAATTGTAATAGTCATGGACTGAATAGTAGTATATACTACCAGCATATGTAACATGTAACTAATCTTAATGACAAGTTATGAATTTTTTTTGTGAAAAAAAAAACACATAACAGATCTCCACCAATCCAGATCTAGAATAAGTTCATGCACACATAGACAAAGTGACAGTTATTTCTGGACAAATAGTCCCCGGGAAAACCCAATGCAGGAAAACCGGTCTTCCGGCTGCTGGAGGGTTTTATTATTAAGAATTTTCTGAACACAAGCAGCCTAGGTTCCAGATCTGGAAAACCCGATAGAGAAATAATAGATCTACATCTCATTGGCTGATCTAGGGCCAAAATAATGACTAATCCATACCCTCAAATGGGATTTACGAAACTCAGCCAAAATTAGGGCCTTGAAACCCTAGCGCTACCCCTGAAGCCTCTGCGTCAACCTCTGAAGCCCCTCTGACCCTCAGTGCTGCTCCGGAAAGAGTTGTGTTACCCCAAACTGGGTGACGCAGTTCCTACGCTATCCCTTAGGGTCTCTGCGTAACCCTTGAGGGTTTCCTGCAGAAAATTACGCTGTCTTTGAGGGACTGTGCAGCACCTGCATAGCACAGTTGCTGCCCTTCCTGCTACTGCCCTCCTGCTTCTCTGCACTGCCTCTCTGAGTTGATCTCTGCCTCTTGCTGATTCCAGACAGATCAGATCATCCCCTTGGCCTAAATTCCCCTCTCTGCAGCTGAAACACTTCTGAGCATTCTTAGCAAACCCGCCCTAGAATCTCAGCTTAGCTTCAGTGCTCTGCCTCTGTGTGTCTTTACAAATGACCCCAAGCCTTTCCTTTATACTTTTCTCATTGGAAAACCAACGGCCATGATCAGATCTTGAATCAATGGCTAAGATTAAACGAAAGCTTGATCCGTGTGACTTAAAACAATTTCATCACATGTTTAATTAAATTCACTTTAATTATTTAAGTTCCCTAAATTTTAACTTAGGAAATACATTAAAATAATTAATTAATTTAATATCTACTAAACCAGAAGAAATTTCCCAAATCAATTTCTGCGTCTTGTAGATCAAGTGTACTCTAGTCCCTCCACAAAATTTGGGAGCTAGAGCACAACTGATGCTACCCCAAATACACAAAATCACAACAGTTTCATCCCTACCAGCTTAGAAACCCCAACCTCTAGTTGATTTTGGATTGTCTCTCGGAATCACTACGCAACGCCTGTGTGAGACCTGCGTGGGCCTGCTTCAGCCCTTTAGGGACTGCATCACCTCTCCTAGTGGCTGAGCTGCTTCCTCTGCATCTCTGTTGCCCTTGCTCTGCAATGTACTCTTGGTCCTTCAACCAATTACTGCATCTTACCCTCACTGCTTCTTTGAATCACTCAGATTTGATCTTTGTCCGAGCACTCCTCCATCAGAAGAATTCGATCTCTTAGACTCACTGTGTGTGTCCTCCAACTGACCCCAAAACTTCCTTTAATACTTTTCCAGCTGACGAATAAACGGCTGGGATCTAATCTCAAATCGATAGCTAAGATTAGAAAATACTTGATCCTCATCACTTAGAACATTCTCACCCACATGTTAAATTAATTCACTTTAACTATTTAATTTCCCTAAGTTTGGACTTAGGGTCCCCATTAAAATAATTAATTATTTGAATAACTTAAGCTCCGGGTGGAATTTCTCCGAACGATTTCTGGGTTTTGGAGATCTCATGTGTTCTAATTCCTCCACAAAGTTACGGAACTAGAGCACATTCGATGCTACCCAAAATCTCAACACTCCCTCTTAGGGAGGAATGTGCTCTAGCAATACTTCAATACTAGAAGCATCACCCTGTTCCACGGCATCGATCCTCTGCATTGTTGATGCTCGGCCTGTGGCCCTTCATCCAATGTGTTGCTGCTATCCGTACTGTTGCCCATGTCACTGCAACTAACACTGGCTCATATGTAATGCAGCTCCCTCTCAAATGTTGCATCATGCTGCCTATAGCACTGCCACTACTAACTGTTGCACTACAACTCAATTGCTGAGAAGTAAGCAACTAAAAAACATCACCCAAAATCCTAACATACAAGTCAGTCTGGGTGCACCTCGATACTAAAGCACCCTCTACTGCTAATTTGCGTTGACCCTCTGGTGCTCACGCTGCTGCTGCGTAAGCACTGCCTTTGTGTTGTTGAAGTCCATCAACCTCTGCATTGTTGTTGCCTTTGCTCTGCGCTGCTCCAGTGTTCAACGTCTTAGCTCTACCATTGTTGCTCCATCCTCCTCGCACCAACTAACTCCAATCATCCTGCTATTGTCATCAAGGTCTCTTGTAGCTCGTATGTGATTCAAGAGTTTGGGCACCTCAAGGATCATGCCCCTCTCCCGAGGCACGTGAGCTCTCATGGCCACATTGTCATCATCCCCATCATCGTCCTTAGCTGCGACAGCCTTCGAATCAGAATCTTCATTGCCCTTCTTTTTCATAGGGCATGTTATGGCGAAATGTCCTAATTCACCACATCTAAAGCACCTGACCTTTGAAAGGTCTTTCTTCTTGTTCCTCTACTGCCCATGTTGTCCTTTAGATGCGAGCGCTGCATCTTCCTCCTCCTCCTTCTTGATCTTGATCCCTCTGTTGTTGATGCCCACCTTGGTCATCCTCTTGATCTCTTCTTGTCACAGAGCTGCCCACATGTTTTCCCAGCTTGGAAGCATTGCTCTGCCCAAGATGCCTTGGACAAAGTCCTCCCACTCATCGAAAACTGCATTCAGAGCAATCCTCACCATAAGACCTTCATCAAGTGTGGACCCCACAGTAACCAACTGATCACGGATCGCCTTCAATTTGATGAGGAAGGGGTCGATCTCATCTCCCTTCAGCATCTGGAATAATCGGAGCTTATCCTCAAGAAGCATCCTCCTATGAACATAAGTCCCCTGATATAATGTGGTCAAAGAAGTCCACATCTCATGGGTTGTTGCCTTCTCAGTAATGTGTGGGACCACATGATCCTTGACTTCGTCCATGATCAAGCGCTTAGCCTTCGCTTGAGCTTCTTCATACTTCTTGAGCAGACCAGCGTCAACAGGAACAACAACTGCTCTCTCAGTGAGATGCTTGATACGATGCTCATCCAGTACTGACAGGATTATGGCCTTCCAGCCACGACAACCGGAAAGACGAAGGCTCAAACCTCTGCATTGGCCCAGCGAACACTGTGATGCCTCTGCTGCAGCTACAACGTCACCCCAATTAGCTGACGTAGGCTCTGCGTGATCTCCTCTGGTGACTGCGTCACCCTTCCTTGCCTCTTCCTAGATCTGTGTTGTCACTCGGGACAACCACCTTCCTGCAGCAAAATTTTTCCTTCATCTCTTCGCTGATGGCTTCAACTCTACCTAATCTGCAATAGCTCTGATACCATATGAAAATTTCTGAATCTAAACTAGAAACCCTACTGCAGTAAATTTGATTTACTTCTACTTGTTTTCTTTTAATTAACAAGTTATTTTTTCAGGAAAACATCAAAGTAAATACACTGCAACCTACTCAATTATACAAATAAAGTGCTGAAAAATAAGTAAAGCACATAGACAAAGGACACAAATTTTTCAGACAAATGTCCCCGAAAAAACCCAATGCAGGAAAACCAGTGCAACAGTTCTAAGGGTTTACATCATTAAGCAACAATATTCTGAGTACATCTAGCGTGCCATAATCTGCCTCACCCAACAGATAAAACCTCAACAAACAGAGATAAATTGTGAGTTTTACCTCACTCTGCAAGTCCCAGCTAATCTGGATCAAACATTGGTGAAACCCCAGCGACTTCTGCACAGTCTTTATGTTGCCACTGCGTCATCCTATGTGGGTCTGACTGAGGAACTACGTCACCCTACCTCTGCGCTGATCTGCCTCTTTAGAAATCGAGTTTCAACCCTGTCGGCTTAGAAACCCTGATCTCTAGCTGATTCTGGACTGTCTCTCGGAATCACTACACAACCCCTGCGTGTGCCTACATCAACCCCTCTAGGGACTGCATCACCTCTCCTGGTCCCTGCGTTGCTTCCTCTGCATCTCTGTTGCCCTTGCTCTATAATGTACTCTTGGTCCTCCGACCAATTACTGCATCTACCCCTCACTACTTCTCTGAATCACTCAGATTTGATCTTCGTCTGAGCACTGCTCAGTCAGAAGAATTCGATCTCTTAGACTCACTGTGTGTGTCCTCCAACTGACCTCAAGCCTTCCTTTAATGCTTTTCCATTTGACGAATCAACGGTCGTGATCTAATCTCTAATCAACGACTAAGATTAGAAAAGACTTGATCCTCGTCACATAGAACATTCTCACCCACATGTTAAATTAATTCACTTTAATTATTTAATTTCCCTCAATTTAGACTTGGGGTACCCATTAAAATAATTAATTATTTCAATAACTTAAGCTCTGGGTGGAATTTCTCCAAACCATTTTTGGGTCCTGGAGATCTCATGTGTTCTAGCCCCTCCACAAAGTTTCGAAGCTGAAGCACATCCAATGCTACCCAAAAACTAAACACGATGCTTCCAACTGTGAGAAGCCCTTGACGAATTTGCTATAGTAAGTGAAAATGCCCAGAAATCCTCTCAACATTGTCACATCTCTAGGCTTTGGCCAATCTCGAATGGCCCTGATCTTCTCCTCGTGCACCTTGACCCCATTTGCGCCAATGATATGTCCCAAGTACAACATCTATGTCAGTCCAAACTCACACTTGGACAATTTGGCGTAGAACTGTTGCTCCTCCAGGATACGCAACACTATCTCTAAGTGTTGCAGGTGCTCCTCCCAAGTCCTGTTGTATATCAAGATGTTATCGAAGAAAACCAATACAAACCTTCTCAACTGCCCCCTAAACACAGGGTTGATGCATGACTGGAACATGGTCTGGGCGTCGGTCAATCCAAAAGGAATGACCAGAAACTCAAAATGCCCATAGTGACATCTGAAAGTTGTCTTCGGGATGTCTTGATCCCTCACACAGATCTGATAATATCCTGACTGCAAATCAATCTTAGAGAAGAACTTGGCTCCTCTAAGTTCATCCATAAACTCATCAATGTGCGCTATGGGATATCGCTTCTTCAATGTCTTCTTGTTGAGCGCCCTGTAGTCAATACACATGTGCAGAGTCTCATCCTTCTTCTTCACCAACACAACTGAAGAAGCAAAGGGACATGAACTCGACCTGATACGTCCCAATGCCAGCAACTCTCTGATCGCCCGCTCAATCTCATCCTTATAGGCTACGAGACTCCTATAGGGAGTAGTAATAACTGCCTGCACACCAGGCTCCATCTCTATGGTATGCTCAAATCCTCTATCTGGTGGTCGTCCTGGTGGTATATCTCCAAAAACCCCTGCATATCTATCCAACATCCCCTGTATGTCTGGTGGTGGAGGCTTGGTCTGTCCCCCAGACTCTGAAACCCTTAGCTCCACTGCCCATGCTATATCCTCGTGCCTCAAGTCAGCCTCTGTGAAAATTTCTAAATCGAAATCCAACTGCAATGACTGATATTATTTCTTCTACTTATCATTCCAATAATAAGTTATTTACAAAAATTACTTCAGTAAATATCGAAATAAATTCTATGTTGATTTATGGTAGCGTCGGATGTGCTCTAGCCTTGTAACTTTGTATATAGGCTAAGACACATGTATTCCATAAAACCCAGAAATGGTTTTGGAAAATTCCACTTAGAGATGATTTAATTAAATTAATTAATCATTTTTTAATGTTTTCCTATGTCTAAACTTAGGGAAACTGATTAATGAAAGGGTATTAATTAAATCAAGTGTGAATCTTCTAGATAAAGTCATGGATCACCTCCAAGTTAATCTTAGCCCTTGATTATGTTTTAATCTTGGTCGTTGAAGAGTCAATGAAGGATTATAAGAAGGTGGGTGAGGGGCCTATGGAAAATACACTTGACACTTGAGCCATTGAGCATTTTCGAAATTGTGTGAGGAGACAACTTTTGATCAAGAACAAATCACTAGGGTTGGGTTTGCTAAGTGATTTGATTTAGTGGTCAAATTCGGAGAGGGGTAGAAACAGAGATTGGTCAGGAGGGCCAAGAATACATTTCAGAGAGAGGCAACATCAATGCAAGAGAGAGACAGCGCATTTTATGGCTAGGGTGACGCAGTTACTGCAGAGAATCACGCAAAGCCATCGCAGTGTCTCTTGGAGTCAATCCAGAGAAAGATAGAGGCTGGGGTTCTGAGCTAGGAGGGCCAAGATCCAACTTTAGATCAGCTAGATCAGCTACAGGAAAGGGTGACGCAGTCCCTCTAGCTTGCCTACGCAGGGTTACGCATATCAAGCGTAAGCAATCACGCAGAGGCAGTGAGGGCTTCATTAATGTTGATTTTGATTAGCCGGAGACTTGCTGAGTGAGTTATATCTCACAGTTATTTTTGTTGTCTAGATTTCTCCAAAAGGGTTAGCTGGATGTTGACACCCTAGTTGTATTCAAGATTCCACTGCTTAATAATACAAACCCTCAGATCTGTTGCACTAGTTTTCCCAAGTTGGGTTTTTCCGAGGACTTAGTCCAAAAATAACTATGTCAATGTGGTTGTTTTTCATTGAGTTTTGTTCAGATTGTTTCAGCACTTAGATTTATTCCGCAGTATTATTTGTGTAGACTGCTTCAGTGATTACTTCGGTACTTCAATGTAATGAAATAATTATCAAATAATAGGAGAAGTAATTCAGATTTGTTGTAGTAGGAATCCAGGTCTAGGATTTTTCACATTCTACTGCAACCTTCACAATTAAAATACTGAGACAAATTATAAAGAAATACAACCACAAGAACGACACAATTATTTTTGGACAATTGTCCCTAGGAAAACCCAATGTTGGAAAACCGATGCAGCAGATGAGGGTTTATAGATTATTCTTCAGTAAAAATCCCTAGTACAAAGAACAATCAACAGTAATGAAGAGAAATCTCTGAGATAACACGAGAAAATTTTCTCACAAATTTTGATGAGAACTTGATCCCTGAGAGGCTCTGTTGCCTCCTCTACCTCACCACTGCCTGAGGACTGTGTAGTTCTGTGTCACTGCACTGTGTTGTCCCTTTGCTACTTCAACGTTGTCCCTTCTCCGCACTACGTCACCAGCTCTTGCACTCCCGACTGATGTTGATACCCTCTCTCCTCTCCACCTACAACTCTCCCTCTGAATCGATTTCTTCTTCCTGAAAAAATCAATCTTACTCGAACAACTGAGTATCTTCCTGGTGTATTTTCCAAATGACCCTCAAGCTTCCTTAAATAATCTTCTGGTTGACATTCAACGACCCAGATTAGAGGCTAATCAATAGCTAAGATCATTTTGACTTGATCCTCGTCTTTTTCTAGAAGTTACACCCACAGTTTAGATTAATACTCGTTAATTATTTTAATTTCCTAAGTTTAGACTTAGGGTCTCATTAAAAATAATTTATCGAATAAAATTGTCTCCAAGTGGAATTTACCCAAACGATTTATGGGTTATCTAGAATACATGTGTCTAAGCCTCTCCACAAAATTTGAGACTTAGAGCACATCCGATGCTACCCAAAATCAACACTCCCTCTTAGCGAGCAATGTGCTCTAACAATACACTTCGTTACATACTGCTCTGACTCTGAAGCATCTCCCTCTGTGTTGTTAATCTCTGACATGCTGTCCACCAACTATTGCGTTGTCGCTGCAACTGTACTGCTGCTGACACTACCAATGTCAACACTACATCTTTACTACATATCCCTCTCAAATGTTGCATCTGTGGCTTGAGACATCACATTTTTTTGCTACTAAAATGGATTCTCTACCATACCCATCAACTCCTTGAAGTGAACAAACTTGCCTCTTCCTAAAGCTTTGGTGAGTATGTCTACCACCTGATTTCCTATGGGGACGTACTGCAACTCTAATGCCCCACGCTAAACACAGTGTCTAATAAAACGACACCTGATGTCGATGTGCTTTGACCGATCATGGAACACCAGATTCTCAGAGTTTAATACAACTCTAATTATCACAGAAGATACCAGTCGCTTCCATCCTTCTTCTAAACAAATTCACTAGCTATTTTCTAAGCCATATGCGTTCGCACGTAGTTCTGCTTGCTGCCATATATTCAACGTCTGCTGAGCTTAATGCTACGGACTTCTGCTTCCTATTGCACTAGGAGTTCATTACTGATCCGATACTGAAGCAATACCCGGTGGTACTTTTCCGATCTACTGAACTTCCTGCCCAATCTGCATCTGTGAATCCGCTACATCTGACATCATCTCCTCGGGTGTATTTCAACCCATATCCGACCGTTCCCCGCACATATCTGAAAATGTGCCTAGTTGTTGCCCAGTGTACCCTTTTCGGTTCCACCATGAACTAACTGAGGGTGTTGACAGCGAAACAGATGTCTGGCCTGATGTTGACCAGATACATAAGTGACCCAATGAGTTGTCTGTATAAGGTGGGGTCCACTTCCTTGTCTCCCGATGCATCTATCTTCGTCCAATTGGTTATCATGGGCGTTGCCATGGGCTGGCAATCCTACATCCTGAACCTCTTCAGAATTTCAACTGCATATCTTCCTTGTCCTAGGAATATCTCTCCATTCTTTTGCCATACCTCCAACCCTAGAAAATAATGCATCATCCCCAAATCCTTCATGTTGAATTTTGCTTCCAAGTTCTTCTTGCAGTGCTTTATGAACCTAGATGATCCTGTAAAAAACAAATCGTCTACATATAGTACTAGAACTAGTGGCTCATTCTCTACCATCAAATAGTAGAGATTGGGATCTGCATCACACTTGACAAATCCCAACTGCTGCAAGTAATTTTCACTCTGACCATACCACGCTTTGGGTCCCATTTTGAGCCCATATAGGGCTTTCTTCAGTCTGCATACATGAGATTTATTCTCATGGGTTTCGAAGCCCTCGGGTTGTTCAATGTACACCTCTTCTTTTATCACCCCATTCAAGAATGTTGCCTCAACATCCATTTGGTGAATTTCCCATCCCATCTGCGCTGCTAAGGACACAACAAATCTGATGGAGGTGTATCTCGCTACAGGGGCGAAGGTCTCTTCACAGTCAATTCCCTCCTTCTGTGCATATCACTTGGCCACAAACCTAGCCTTGTACTTCTCTATGCTTCCATTTGCACCATACTTGATCTTGTAGATCCACCTCAAACCTACAACTGATTTGTTCTCTGGTCTAGGTACAACTTCCCAGACATCATTTTTCATGATAGAACTGTACTCTATGGCATCCACCCAAACTTGATGTTGTATGGCCTCCTGAAAGCTAGAGGGTACTTCAACTTGTGCTACCAAGGCTTGGTATCTTTCAGGTTGTCTACGTTGTCTTTTCTCGGTTCTAGGAGCTGCAACAAACTCCTCTGCGTCCCTTAGCGTTTGGCATACTTCTCTGCTTGTACTGTTGCTAGTGGTGGGTGGCTCAATCAGTTCCTCTTCCTGTTGTTCCATATGTTGTGAACTATCTGGATTTCCCTCACTTCAGGAAATACTGGTGTTGGTTACAGTGTTTGATCCAGATGTTTGTCCACCTGCCAGTTCTTCTCCCTGTTGTTGTTGCACAAGAGGAACATTCTCAAAATGTTCTCTAATAGGCATCTCTTGGGATTTCCTAAAAGCTCTGTATTCCATGAAATTTACATCCCGTCTGACTACAATTTTCCTGCTGCTTGAAATGTAGATTTTGTATGCCTTCGAGGTCACACTGTATCCTACGAGATACCCCTTTTCTGTAGTCTGATCAATTTTTTCCGCTTCTCATATGAAATGTGACAATACACCACACTTCCAAATATCCTGAAATGACTCACTTTCGACTTCTTTCCTGTGAAGACACTCTTGGGTGTTCTCTTGCCCAATGCTCTATGAGAAGTCCTATTCTAGATATATATTGTTGTGGTGCATGCTTCTGCCCATAACTTAGGCAGATACTGGTCATACAACATTGATTTTGTTGCCCCAACAATAGTTATGTTTTTCCTCTCAGCAACTCCATTCTGCTCCAGACTATATGGAGTCGTCCAGTCTCTTTTGACGCCCTCTCTTGCGTAGAATTTTGTGAATTCCTTGTCAATATATTCTCCACCATTATCGTAGCACAATACTTTTATCTTCTTCCCTATCAGGTTTTCAACCAGAGCTTTGAATTCTCTAAATTGATCAAAGACCTCATCCTTGGTCTTTAAGAAGTAGATCCAAGTTTTCCTAAAGTGGTCATCAATAAGGGTGACAAAATATTCGCCACCACTAACAGCTCTAGTAGACATTGGACCGCAGATATATGAGTGTATTAGCCCCAATACACCTTTTGCCCTACTGTTGCTTCTGGAGTATGCTACTTTAGCATACTTCCCTAGTACGCATCCTCTGCATACTTTATCATGCTTGGTACTTAAGACTGGAACTCCCATAACAATTTCTCTAAGTGTCCTCAGAGCTCCATGGTGTGGATGCCCCATTCATCTGTGTTATAGCTCATTCAGGTCCTTTTCACTATTGAGATCATTGCCTACGAGTGCCATTAGAGACTCGAGCTGCAACCTATATAGTTTGTTGCTTCGAGTTCCAATCTGAGCCTTTTTCTTCCAGCTTGGATGCTTGACATATACTTTCCTTCCAATGAAGTACACATCATATCCCTTGTCCTGCAACTGGAACACTAAAAGTAAATTCATTCCTAATCCTGGCACATGCAGCACATTCGTGGCTTAGAAGCTATCTCCTGCTTCTGTCTGAAATTCTATGGTCCCTCTCCCTACTGGGGTACACTTCGTTTTGTTTCCCATAGTAATCTGGAAGTTCATTCGTTCTTTCGGATAGCTTGAGAAATATTCTCGCATCATATGCGCTGAAGTTTCGTTATCAATGTACCAATCATTGGCTGATGCAGAAGTCGACAAACAAGAAAATTCTTCTTCCAATCTGGAAGATAACTCGGAAATGTCATGATCTTCCATTGTGCTATTTATTTTCTCTGGCAACCTCTGTAGAAAAACTGTGTAATCCCTTTGGGGTTCAATTTGCTACTAGTGCAGCACCATGGCTTCCCTTCAACATAGATTCTTTTGTACCCTTGCCCAATCAAGCTCTAATACCATGTGAAAATTTCTAAATCGAAATCCAACTGCAATGACTGATATTATTTCCTCTATTTCCTCTACTTATCATTCTAGTAATAAGTTATTTAAAAAAATTACTTCAGTGACTAACGAAATAAATTCTACTGCAACCTTCACAATTAAAATACTGAGACAAACTATAAAGAAATACAAGCACAAGAACGACACAATTATTTTTCGACAATTTTCCCTGAAAAACCCAATGTGGGAAAACCGGTGCAGCAGATGAGGGTTTCTTTATTATTCTTCAGCCAAAATCTCTTGTACAAAGAACAATCAGCAATAATGAAGAGAAAGGTTTGTGATAACACTAGAGAAAAATTTCTCACAAATTTTGATGAGAACCTGATCCCTGAGAGGTCGTGCTGCCTCCTCTACGTCATCACTACATAACCACTGCATGAGGACTGTGCATCTTTGTGTCATTGCACTGCGTTGTCCCTTTGCTGCTTCTGCGTTGTCCCTTCTCTGCACTGCATCACCAACTCTTGCACTCCCAACTGATACTGATAACTTCACTCTCCTCTCCACCTGCAACTCTCCCTGTGAATTGATTTCTTCTTCCTGAAAAATCGATCTTACTCAAGCAACTAAGTATCTCACTGATGTATTTTCCAAATGATCCTCAAGCTTCCTTAAATAATCTTCTCGTTGACATTCAATGGCCCAGATTAGAAGTTAATCAATGGCTAAGATAATTTTGACTTGATCCTCGTTTTCTTCTAGAAGTTACACCCACAGTTTAGATTAATACTCATTAATTATTTTAATTTCCTATGTTTAGACTTAGGGTCTCATTAAAAATAATCAATTTATCAAACAAAACCATCTCCGAGTGGAATTTCCGAAACGATTTCTGGGTTATCTGGAATACATGTGTCTAAGCCTCTCCACAAAATTGAGACTTAGAGCACATCCGATGCTACCCCAAATCAACACATCCGATGAGTTGAAACTGTCTATGGAGGATATGAATGCATACAGCGAAGAACTACTAGCTTACCATTCGACCCAGTAAACTCCATCACAAGCTGCCTCCAATCGGTGGTAACTCTACCAAGGGAATACAACCATTAGACACCCAACACCACATTGGTGTCTGGTACATCCACTACAAAAAAGTGATCTATCATTGTATAGTTCCCCATGGCTACTATCAAAGCGGGAACATATTGGTCACACTGCATAGTCCTGTCACTTGGAACTAGTACTGAAAATCCCTTGAACCCTGAAGTGGTGATGCCTCTCCTCTGGACTAACTGAGCATCAATAAAATTGTGGGTTGCCCCACTATCAACCAAGACTGAGACATGCTGCCCCTACACTATGCCCCTGATCCTCATGGTCAGAAATTTGGGAACCCTGCACAAAGATGCAAGAACTCCCCCAGATGGTGTAAAAGATGGTCCTCCTGTTGGAGATGGTGGTGGTGGAACTCTCTCTGCTGGCCCCTCACCATCTCCTCCCTCAAACTCCAACTCAAACTCATCCTCTTGACCACTGTCCGATAAAACCTCGATATAGTGGGCTTTTCCCGCTACTATGCACCGATGGCCTGGTGCCCACGACTCCCAACATGTAAAAAATAGTTTCCTCCTCCTGAGGTCTCTCCTCGTTTCATCATCCAACTGTCATCTTCCTGGGGCTACCCTCTGTGCTAATGTAGGTCTAGTATCACCCCCTCTTTGAGGGTAGGGAGTATGTGCTAGAAAAGGTGTCCATGTCTTGGGGATGGCCCCCTGCAGATCCCTCGTACAAGACATAGCCTCTAATAAAGTGAAAGGTTTGTTTGACTTCACTAGTCCACGCAATGGCTCCATCAAACCCTTGTGCATATGACCAATCTGGCACCACCATTGAAACACATAGGAACTCCGAGATACAGTGCTCAGGGTTTCCTATCTGCCTAAGTTGGGTCAATTCCCTGAAGTGCACCTCTGGATCACCTTTATTAAAACGCTCCACTACTCTCTGTGTGAAGTCCTCATAAGCAGTCACGTTAGCATGTCCCAAAGTGGACAAGCCATGGAACCACCAATCGTGTGCCTCTCCCTAGATTCAAAGAGGCCATTTTTATGGCCTTTGTCTCGGTCATCCTGTTAAGCTGGAAATATGTATCCAGCTTCTCCACCCAAGCATGAGTTGTGCACTTGGCAGTGCCATCAAATGTGGGGAAAAACATTACATCGATGGTACGTTGCAACTCATAACTCTGTGTGCCTTGACCTCCATGGCCCCTTCCCTTCTCATTTTGCTTGAGTTGGTAATATTCTCTGAAGGGTAGTGCTTGTTTGAACTCCTCTCCCATGGATCGCCAAATTCTGGAATATTCCTCTTCATCAAGCCCGACTTGTTCAACCGGAACTATGGGTATGAAAGAGGGTAGTGTGGCTCTAGCTGGCCCACTAAAAAATGATGGTTGCGCAACAAGCTAATCATACTGCTGAGACGCACCGGAAGTCTCTACAAATAGAAAATTTTGGGTGGTTCATTCCTGATTTTGCATCTTGATCTCATTAAGCATGTCTTTCTACCCCTTGGCCAAATCATTGATGGTCTTCAGAAGACTGTCAAATACCATCTCCTCTTTCCCCTTGGGCTCTCCCATGCCTTCTACTAATACCTCCTTCCCTGATCCTCAGTGTCTAGAGTAATATCCAAGTAATCTCCAACTCCCTCTCTTTGCTTCGGTACCTTTGCTTCCGGTAAGTGATATACTGTCTATCTCCTCTCATAAAAGAATTCTTCCCACGGCTGAGCCAAGATTTAGGCTCAGATACCACTGTAATGTTCCAAAATAGGAAAAACAGTGTTAATACAGAAAACCATAAATTTACACCACGGAAAATTTAAAACATTGCAGTGATCAATCGAAACCATATAAAATTCGGAAACAGTTGAGCCATTTTATTATGAAATGGGCAAGAGTACAAATATATAGAGAAATGCACCTAGGCTTGCCTTTTTGGCAGGTTGAGCAAGGCCCAGATGAAACTAGAAAAGCCCAGAAATTCTGCCCAGTGATGCTTTGCGTTATCCCAGTGAATTTGCACTAGCTGCTACAATGGAATGGCTGCAAACCCCACTTCTGGTGCTCAGAAAACTCTCCAAAATTAACCTCAGACTGCTCAACCCAATCCGACTTAAACCCAGAAATGGTTTAGCGTGATCACGACCCTCCAAAATTGACCTGCAATAAGCCCTATGCTCTCCTAGTAGCTGCTGAATAAGTTGTCTATAGAATTATTAGCGAAATACTCAACAACCCTCCAAGTATGCAGCAAATACTCCCTCCTGCACTACCTTTATCTCCCTCGGCGAACAAAAGCTCAAATGGTTGAGGCACTATCCCACCTCTGTGCCCAGCTCTCCTCTACATTAGCCCAAAGACTGCCACGCTGCTCCAGAAATAGACTATCAATATTAGCCCTTGGAGGTTCGCTTATAGCTTAATAAGCTAATGAACCTAGGTTCGCCAATAGCTCTCGTAAGCTAATGAACCTGGCAACTAGTAACAACAACACAAGAACACAACTGCGTCCTCCAGAAATACACACTATTGGGGCAACTAAATGCAAAAGATGAAGATATCACAATGAAGCTCTCTCGGAAAACTCGTGCTAAACAAAAGTGACCCAGCTAACCAGCGCGAGCAACTGAGATCAAAAACGATTATCCAAATATGCCAAATGAAATGAGCTTTCTTCTTTTATTAATCTTCGTTGGGCCTTTTTCCCGCCTTTTCCCTCCATACCCTGTTCACACTCATGCTTTTTCGAACTAGCTATTAAGGGTATACGTATTTCATGAGTGGTTGGTCACTATTCAGCACAATTAAAATAACATAACATGAAATTACTAACTCCTAACTCCCAAGTCTTCTAAAGAAAAATCAAATGGGCCCCAACATCACCAAAATTGGCCCTCACTACATAATAATAAATCCTGTGACAAAATAATTTAGGAAGGGACATTACAGAGCCATCCTTGAGCAAACTCCAAGCCTCCATAAAGGAATCCAACCTTCCCCATGTTAGTTTTTGTAGCATCAGATGTGTTCTAGCCTCGAGATTTGGCAGAGAGGTTAGAATACATGTATTCTCTAATACTCAGAAATCGTTTCTGGAAATTCCACCTAGAGACGACTTAATTAAATTAATTAGTCAATTTTTAATATTTCCTAACTCTAAACTTAGGAAATATGATTAATTAAAAGGAATTAGTTACGTCATGGTGAGAATCTTCTAGAAAAAGACATGGATCGATTTCTAGTTAAACTTAGCCGTCAATTAAGTTTAATCGTGCCCGTTGAAGTCTCAACTGAAGATTATAAGAAGAACTCGATGCGGTTTGGAGAAGCCACACCAAATCAGTTGAGCATTCGATTTTACTAGGAAATCGATCTGGAGAGTAGCAGCATTTAGTTGTCGAAAGTGATTCAAAAAGTCGAAGTAGTGAGAGAGAGGCAGAGATAGAAGGTCGGGGGAAGCTTTTCCAGTTCCGGTAAGTGCATTGCAGAGAGGCAGTGACTGCCATAGAGAGGCAGCACAGAACTTTGTGAGGAGATTTCGTTTTTGCGGGGAAGCAGGAGATATTTTGAGCCGAAGGCTGGGCAGAGGGTCCAGAGGCGAAGAAGATCAGTATTCCAGACAATAGTCGCTGAGACAGCAAGAGGAGACGCATTTCTGAACTTGTGGGATGCAGTACTACGTAGGTTGATGCAATGACTACGCAAAGGGACTAAGGAGAAGCTTAAATCGAGTTGAGGTGAGTGTCGAATCCCCGATGGAAGAAAATTTTTCATAAGTTTTATTGCCAGTCATTTCTCTGTTTGGATTGCTAGATTAAGCATCCATAATTTTGTACTTAGATTTACTACTGCATAATATTAAAACCCTTAGTTGTTGCATCGGTTTTCCCGAGTTGGGTTTTTCCGGGGACTTAGTCCAAAAATATTGGTGGCAAATTGTGTGTGTGCATCTATTCTTTCCGCATTTATTTTTCTTCCGCAATATTTGTTTTGTGAAGGTTGTAGTGTGTTTGTTTCGATATTTGTCGTAGCACTGAATAAATAATTTGTTTAACAAATAGAGGAAACAATATTAGTTGTTGCAGTCGGATTCAGGATGTCCGAATTTTCACAAGTTATCAGAGTGCAGATAGAAAGTCAGAGAGCTCAGTCGCAGAGAAGAGGAGGAGCTTCGTAGCATTGCGTAAGCAGTTGTTTGAAACCCCAGAGGCAGCATAGTCCCTTTGGCCAGGAGGGTCAATTTTTGAGGAACAATCGATTTTCTGTGAGAGAGCGACAGAGAAGTCCGATTTTCCAAATCGAAGATTACCACAGGGAGAGGGACCAGCAGTATTTTTCCTTGCAAAGGAGAACTCCAGTTGGACATAGTATTTTGTGGCAAGTGCTAGTGCAAAAGAGTGTCAGGAAGAACAGAGAGCACACACTGAGGGAAATATTTCTTCAGGGGAGCAACAGTCGTTGTGAGCAGATTTACTCACTCCAGCAGGGAGAGCGTTGTTAAAATTGGAAACTAGGGCCAAACTCCACCTTGGACACCGCATATGATGGAGATGATATTTTTATTGGATTCCTCTTTTTGAGAGGTACAAGATTGATCTAAAGATCATCTTGTTCGGACAAGCAGAAGTGTGATTTTGAATTTATTATTCACACATGTGCAAATTGTCAAGGTCGGCCTCAATCAAATGTACGCTCATGAAGCCCAACATATGTGTCTCCACACCCTCAACAATTTGTATAATAGGAGTGACCCTCTCCTCATTTAGACATCATCTCACATCACACATCTCTCTCTCTCCTCTCCTTATTGTTGTGTACAGCCTGAAGCAGCTCCCTCTCTACCTCACACATGTGAAACAGGAGAACAAATTACAGGTCGGATTGCAGGCCGAATTTCAGAAGAATAGGTCAACGTTGACCAAGGGTCAAACCACCTTTGTTGACTTCGGTTTTTGGGCAGAAATTCTGATTTTTTAAGGCCAAATTTATTGGCACAGGTTTCGAGGTTGTTTGACCAGTTTGAATACAGCGTTGACTTCAGAGTTTGACTACAGAATTACAACAACATTTGACTAGGTTTTTTTGGGTTGACTTTCTCTCTCTTGGAAGGCCAAATTTGTCTATTTTTGACTGAGCTACTTGGAGGATATTTTGGAGCCGCTTTGACACGTGTTGACTTTCTGGTTAGGGTTGCAGTTATGCAATTTTCACTCTAAAAATTATTACTGCAGTAATTGATTTATTTTGCCTACTTATTTGATAAGTTATTTACAGATTCTTCAGTGAATTTTGAAAAAAACACAATTGCAGTACTTCACTCTAATCGAAATCAGAAGAACAAAAAAAACACATATAGCACAATAGAAACAACCACATGAACATATTCATTTTTGGACAATTCTCCCTAAAAAAACCCAATGTGGGAAAACCGGTGCAGCAGATGAGGGTTTGTATTAATCTTCAGCAATGAAAAGATCATTTACAGAAGTCCTAACGAGCATAATCAAATAGCATACACCTAATATGAATTTTCCGGACAATCCGAAAGAATTCCTGACACACGAGATGACCTCTTGCACCCTTTGCATCAATCTGCGTAGGCCCTCTGCGTAGTCCTTGCCTGGACTACGTAAGCCTGCGTGGAGGGCTAGTGCTGCTGCTCAGCATTGCCTTCCCTTCGTCCTCTGCCTTTCTTCTTCTCTGTCTCTGCTGACTTCTCCCTCCTCATTCTGTCTTTGCAACCCCGCCTCTATAGTCTCACCCTCTGAAATCGAATTCTCTTACTTCAAAATCAATTTCCTTCGGGTACTAAGAATGTGCCGAGCTTGCTTTCCAAATGACCCTCAAGCCTTCTCTTATAAGTCTTCTCCTTGATGAATCAACAGCCTAGATTATATCCTTAATCAATGGCTTAGATTAAAAGATGACTTGATCTTCGTTTTCTAGAAGATTCACACTCTGCTTTATTAATACCCTTTAATTATTTAATTTCCCTAAGTTTAGACTTAGGGATCACATTAAAATAATTAATTATTTTAATAAAGAAAAATTCGAGTGGAATTTCCACAAACGATTTTTGGGTTCTCTGGAATACTATTGTCCAGGCCTCTCCTCAAAATTTAGCTGTCGCTAATTAGGAATATTACAGGAACACTTTCTGATGCTATAAAAATCAACACTCCCTCTTAGCGAGGAAAGTGTTCAAGCAAGGTACCAACTGTACTGCTCCGACTCTAAAGCATTTGCTGCATTGTTGATGTCCTGGTTGCTGCCTCTCAACTCTCCGTTGCTGCCCTCTGTACTTCTGCCTGTGACACTATCTCTGTCGCTGCCTCATCTATACTACAGCTCCCTCTGTCTCTATAGACCACCCATTCCTTTACTAGAAAGGGTTCTCGACCATCCCCATCTTTTCTCTGAAGTAAGTAAACCTAATCTTACTCAGAGCCTTGGTGAGGATCTACCACCTGTTCTCTTATAGAAGTGTATTTCAACTATACAGCACCTCGTTGGACATAGTCTTTGATGAAGTGGCACCGAATGTCAATGTGCTTCGACCGGTCATGAAACACAAGATTCTCAAAGAGCTTGATGCAACTCTGATTATCACACATAATTCCAGTTGGTTCCATCCTCTCCTTGAGTAAGTTCAAGAGTAGTTTACGAAGCCATATGGCCTCGCATGAAGTTGTGCTCGCTGCCATATATTCTGCCTCGGCCGAGCTCAGTGCGACGGACTTCTGTTTCCTACTGCACCAGGAAGTCATTCCCGATCCGAGATTGAAACAGTACCCACTGGTACTTTTCCGATCCACTTTGCTTCCAGCCCAATCTGCGTTTGTGAACCCACTCAACTGGACTTCATTTCCCTTGGTGTACTTCAACCCATACTTGATTGACCCCTTCAAATATTTGAGAACATGGTTAGCTACTGCCTAGTGAGTCCTCCTTGGTTCCACCATGAACATACTGAGGGTATTCTCTACATAAGAGATGTCCGCTCTAGTGTTGACTAGGTACATCAATGATCCAATGAGCTGCCTATACAAGGTGGGATCAGCCTCATCATCCTCTGACGTGTATATCTTCTTCCAGTTTGTAATCATTGGCATAGCCATGGATCTACAGTCTTACATCTCAAACCTCTTCAGGATCTCTGTAGTGTATCTCCCTTGCCCAAGGAATATTTGTCCCTTCTGCTGCAAGACCTTCAAACCAAGAAAATAGTGCATCTGCCCCAAATCCTTCATGTCAAATTATGTAGCCAGATTCTCCTTGCAGTCTTTAATGAGCTTGGATGATCCAGTAAGGAACAGATCATCTACATATAATACCAAGATTAGCAGCTCATCCCCCACTCTCAGATACTAGAGGTTGGGATCTGCATCACTCTTGACAAATCCCATCTTCTGCAAGTTGCTATCAATTTTCTCATACCATGCTCTGGGGGCTTGTTTTAGACCGTACAGGGCTTTCTTACGCCTACAAACATGAGTCTTCTGCGCATGTGTCTCAAAGCCCTATTTCTACGTACACTTCCTCTTGTATCACCCCATTCAAGAATGTTGTCTTGACATCCATCTGGTGAATCTCCCATCCCATCTGCATTGTGCGAGAGATGACGGATCTGATTGAAGTGTACCGAGCTACAGGGGCGAAGATTTCTTCATAGTCGATCCCTTCTTTCGGTGCATACCCCTTAGCCACAAACCTGGCTTTGAATTTCTCAATGCCGCCATCTGCAGCGTACTTGATCTTGTAGATCCACCTTGATCCTACAACCGATCTGTTTTGAGGTCTAGAGACTACTTTTCATACATCATTCGTCATGATGTAGCTATACTCCTCCACCATGGCATCTACCCACACTTGATGTTGAGTTGCCTCCCGAGAGTTGGAGCGTTCTCCGACCTATGATACCAGTGCTTGGTTCCTGTCAAGTTGCCTGTGTAGCCTCTTTCCATCTCTAGGGACTCCAACAAACTCTTCTGCATCCCTCGGAATTTGCTGGAGCTCTTTGCTCGTTCTCCCACTGGTAGTGGGTGGATTTGCCTGCTCCCCTGCTTGCTCTTCTTCGAAAGAACTTTCCTCAGAATCCTTGTGTCGTGGAGAGGCACTCGAGCCATCCTCTATAGGCCGCTGAGGGTGAACTAGTGGATCTTCCTCAACCTGTGTATCTGTAGCCATTTCCCGAGATCTTTTGAAGGCTCTCTCCTCCATGAATTTTACGTCCTGCCTCACTACGATCTTCCTGTTTTCCGAAATATAGATGTGATATGCCTTCGCATTTTCACTATACCCCACAAGATAACCCTTCTCCACAGTCTAATCCAACTTCTTCCTCTTCTCATCTAGTACGTGGCAATACACCATACTGCCAAATATCTTGATATGGCTTACCTTAGGGGTCACTTTCCCTAATGCTCTATGGGGCACCCTGTTCTGCACATACACAGTTGTATTGCAAGCTTATGCCCACAGAAATTTGGGCATGTCTTGGTCATATAGCATTGCCCCTGCAACTTCTACAATGGTCCTATTCTTCCTTTCTGCAACTCCATTCTGCTCTGGATTGTATGGAGTTGTCCATTCTCTCTTGATGCCTTCCTATAAGTGACCTTATAGGATCCTTATAGGTCACTTTTAAGTGACCTTCGGCCCTCTTGTATGGCCATTTGCCATTCGCCACTGGCATTTATTTTTGCCTGGGAGGTCGATACTTTTTTAAAAAAGTGTTTATGAGAGGCTCTTAGAGCCTCTTTGAGGCGTTTTTTTCATGTAACTTTTTGTATGTATGTATAGAACAACCTT
The DNA here is from genome assembly GCA_034641835.2 of Pinus albicaulis. Lineage (NCBI taxonomy): Eukaryota > Viridiplantae > Streptophyta > Pinopsida > Pinales > Pinaceae > Pinus > Pinus albicaulis. The sequence continues at coordinate 426,363,658 of CM076572.1, forward strand.
CGGTTGTATTATTAAACCTTTGGTTTAATGATCTTCAACCTTTGGTTGTAGATCCTTCAACCTTTGGTTGCCCTTTACTTCAACCTTTGGTTGGTTGTAGATCAACCTTTGGTTGTTGATACTTCAACCTTTGGTTATTTATGATGGGTTCCACCCATCCTTCAACCTTTGGTTGTCCTTCATCCTTCAACCTTTGGTTGGTTCTAGATCAACCTTTGGTTGTTGATCCTTCAACCTTCGGTTATCCTTCCTTGAATCCTATCTATTAAAGATAGGGGCCTTCCATGATATGTTGAAGGTAAGTACCTTATAGACCCCCTTAAGGGGGCATAGAGGCTTATTCTCCTAATGGAGCTCTAAGTGTAACCGAAAGGGGGCAATAGGGCCTTCCATGATATGCTGAAGGGTAAGGATGACCAAAGGTCATACATTGGGGTCCCCTTGGGGTGTGCTACACCTGGCAACAAGGACTCCTAAGTCCTCTGGAGCCCCATAAGGCAACGTTACCTCCTGAGGGCTGGGCCATTGAGACCAATGACCTAACTTGAGGGCATCGCTTCAAGTTGATGTTACCTCCTGAGGGGCGTCTCAGACAGGAGAGCTTACCTAACTTGAGGGGTTGGACCTTCTAGGGCTCCTTAGGAGTTCCGAGTCCTTGAGGTAGGGTAATAGCTTCCATGGTAATGTTACCTCTTAAGGGTTGGGGAGTTAATCCAGTGACCTAACTTGAGGGCATCGCGGATGCTCAGACGATGGTGACCTCCTGAGGGGCATATCAGACTTGATAGCTTACCTAACTTGAGGGGTTACCTTATGGCCTTATGGGGTTCCTATTGGGGCCGTTGGTCCCAAGGGGGTTCCCTTATGGTGATCCCTTCATGCCTCCCTTAGGGTCGTATGGGGATCACTTAAAGGTACTGATGGGGTCCTTTGGGCCTTAAGGGGTCCCAATTTGGGGGTCCTTGGGGGTTCTTCCTTCTTTTCTCACTCCTATTGGATCCACTTTTTGTATGGTGTTCTTTCCTTTGCGCAAAAACTGGTGAAGTCTTTATCGATATATTCTCCACCATTATTTGATCGCAGCTTCTTGATCTTCTTTCCTGTTAAAGTTTCTACCAACGCCTTGAATTCTTTGAAACGCTCAAAGACTTCATCTTTGGTTTTGAGAAAGTAGATCCAAGTTTTCCAAGAATGGTCATCAATAAAGGTAGAAAAATACTTTGCATCACTGAGAGAAATCGTGGACATTGGACCACAGATGTCTGAGTGTATCAACTCCAATACACTCTTGTTCCTACTGCTACTTGGAAATGTTGCCTTGGCATACTTCCCTAGTACGCACCCCCTGCAGACCTCATCTTTCCTTGTACTGAATTCTGGAGCTCCTATGACAATTTACTTGAGAATCTTCAAGGCTCCATGGTGTAAATGCCCCATCCTTCTGTGCCATAACTCATTCAGATCCCCTTCGTCCATACTACTAATCAGTGCCATTGGGGACTCAAGTCGGAGCTTATATAATTTATGGCTCCTCACTCCAATTCGTGCCTTCCTTTTCCAGCTAGGATGTTTGACATAAACTTTATTTCCAATAAAGTATACGTCATAACCCTTGTTCTAGAGCTGAGACACCAAGATTAAATTCATCCCCAGACCCGGTACATGCAAAACGTTTGTAGCCCGAATCTTGTTGCTAGCTTCTGTTTGAAATATTATGGTACCTCTTCCAACAGGGGCACACTTGGCCTTGTTTCCCATTGTGATCTGGAAATTCATCTGCTCTTCTCGGTAGCTCGAAAAGCATTTTCGAACTCCCATCATATGAGTAGATGCTCCACTGTCAATATACCAAACTCCTGGAGAGGCCATGAATGACACACAAGTGAAATCCTCCTCTAGTCTGGATGCCAGAACACATGTCATGCTCCCTCTGTTTCTCTGTGTGCTTTGGAGGACTGTGTGGGCCCTTTCGAATTGTATTAACGTCGGATTTATGTTCCATTGCAGAACCTTCCTTTCTGTCTTTTGCCTTTAGCTCTGATACCATGTGAAATTTTCACTCTGAAAATTATTACTGCAGTAATTGAATTATTTCGCCTACTTATTTGATAAGTTATTTACAAATGCTTCAGTAAATTTTGAAATAAACACAGCTGCAGTACTTCACTCTAATCGAAAGTAGAAGAACAAAAATAGCAGATATAGCACAATAGAAACAACCACATGAACACAATTATTTTTGGACATTGTCCTCGGAAAAACCCAATGTGGGAATAACGATGCAGCAGATGAGGATTTGTATTAATCTTCAGCAATGAAAAGATCATTTACAGAAGTCCTGACGAGCAGAATCAAATAGCATACACCTGATATGAATTTTCTGGACAATCCGGAAGAATTCCTGACACACAGGATGACCTCCTGCACCCTCTTCGTCAATCTGTGTAGCCCCTCTGCGCAGTCCTCTGTGCAGTCCCTACCTCGACTGCGTAAGCCTGCATAGAGGGCTAGTGCTGCTGCTCAGCGTTGCCTTCCCTTCATCCTCTGCCTTCCTTCTTCTTCGTCTTTGCTGACTTCTCCCTCCTCCTTCTGTCTCTACAACCCCGCCTCTACAAACTCACCCTCTGAAATCGAATTTTCTTACTTCAGAATCGATTTCCTTCGAGCACTGAGAATGTGCCTGGCTTGCTTTCCAAATGACCCTCAAGCCTTCTCTTATAGTCTTCTCGTTCATGAATCAACAGCCCAGATTATATCCTTAAGCAATGGCTCAGATTAAAATATGGCTTTATCTTCATTTCCTAGAAGATGCACACTCTGTTTTATTAATACCCTTTAATTATTTGAACAATAATTAATTATTTAAATAAAGCAAAATCCAAGTGGAATTTCCACACGATTTCTAGGTTCTCTAGAACACTGTTGTCGAAGCCTCTCCTCAAAATTTGAGACCTGGAACACTTTCCGATGCTATAAAAATCAACAGCAGTTGACTGTTGTTGACTGCTAATTTTGACACCACTGTTTTGGGCAAGTTATTTTGATAGTTGTACTCTCTCTCTGTTGAACTATTGAAGAATAATAAGAAGAATTTGATCAAAGGGTTTTCCCCACATTGGGGTTTTTCCCTAGCATCCGTCAAATATTGTGTCCTCTTGTCTTGGCTTGTCTTGTGCAGTTATGTTTATGTTCTATCTCTATTTACTATCAATGTGATTACGTTAATGTGATTGCTAAATTGGAAACTGATATTGGAATAATAAGGAACATTGAAGTAAATTATGCTTAAGCATAGAACATACCATTGCAGCAGCGCAGAGGAGAAGAGGAGGATTTCGACTTATTTTTGCTGAGATGGCATCAATAAGGCTGAGAGATCAGGATTGGTTTGACAGAGCATCCAACTACGTGATCTAGAAGGAAAGGGCTTCCTTCTTTCTGGATGAGTACGATCTCAAGGCTTACATCGATAACGTGGTGGTTTTAACCACAGATCCAGATCAGCTGAAGGCCTACAAGAAAGAGATAGTGAAGGCGAAGAGATTGATTCTCGATGGGGTTCGAGATCATGTAGTATCACATATAGCTAGCAAGGACACTGCCAAGCAAATTTGGGATGCTCTCGCTACGCTATACCAAGGATCTTCCGAGCAGCAGAAGATGCATTTGGAGGAGAAGCTGAGATGTATATGTATGCAGAAGGGGGAGCGCATAGACCACTTCCTCACCAAGCTTCAGGAGGGTCCAAGATCAGTTGTCAATTGTAGGGTTAGCACCACAACCTACAGAATTGGTGCGGTTAGCTCTCAACAATGTTTCCGAAGACTAGCAGGTCTTTGTCCAGAGTAGTTTGGGCAGAGACAAGTTGCCAGAGTGGGACAGGATGTGGGTTGATCTGCAGCAGGAGGAGATGAGGCGAGATTTGGTGAAGAGCACCATCAGTGGCAGCAGCAGCAATGGGACGAAAACGGTGAAGGAAGAAGAGAATGTGGCCCATGCATCAAAGGGACAGCAGGAGCAGTGCAGTAAGAAGAAGGACCTTTCTAAGGTAAGGTGCTTCAGGTGTGGCGAGTTAGGCCACTACAACACTCAGTGTCCTCTCAGAAAGAAGGATAAAGAGGAGAAGCAAGACTAGTAGGCTATATCTGCGGAGATTGATAGGTTATCCTTCAGGCTGGAGGAAGACTTTGCCATGATAGCAGACATCCCTCCAGGAGTGAGGTGGGGTGACTTGGTTTTGTAGCTCCATAGTGCTATGGGATGGGCAGGATTCTCGAGGTGGTCCACCTCTTAAATCACTACCTTGCTACGGGAGCCCATAGTATGCAGTAGCAAGATGGACCAGTGGCAGTTGATGCAATCAGATGCCAAAGTGACAGATGCAATGGCTAGTAGCGGTCAGAGACTGAGCAGCGCAGTGTAGTTGGCAGAGTGCAGATTCAGTAGCAACACAGAGGCTTCAGTGACAGCGCATAGACTAGTAGTAGTCAAGACTCGAGTGACAAATGCATCAAGCTGAACACAGTTGGTTCAGTATATTGGAAAGTTCTCAGTTGTAGCAGTTGGTTCAGTGTATTGGACAGTTCTCAGTTGCAGCAGCAGCATATGAGAGGGAGTTGTAGATGTTGTAGTAGCAGCAGCAACTGAGATGCAGTGTTGGCAGCAGCTCAGCAGGGTCAACAGCAGCACAGATGTAGCACATATCAGAGTTGCACAGTAGTTGGTGGGCAGCAATAGCCAGACATTAGCAGCGTGACAGAAGTAGCAGTTGCAGTACTAGAACACCTTCCTCACTAAGAGGGAGTGTTAGTTTTTGTAGCATCGAATGTGTTCTAGCCTCAAGATTTGGCAGAGAGATTAGAATACATGTCTTCTCTAATACCTAGAAATTGTTTCTAGAAATTGCACTTAGAGACGACTTAACTAAATTAATTAATCAATTTTTAATATTTCCCAAGTCTAAACTTAGGAAATATGATTAAAAGGAATTAATTAAGTCATGGTGAAAATCTTCTAGAAAAAGACATGGATCGATTTCTAGTTGCTCTTAGCCATTGATTAAGTTTTAATCGTGGTCGATGAAGTCTCAACGAAAGATTATAAAACTCGATAGGGCTTGGAGAAGACACCAAATCAGTTGAGCATTCGATTTTACTAGGAAATTGATCTCCGGAGTAGCAGCATTCAGTTGTCGGAGGTGATTCAGTAAGTTGAAGCAGTGAGAGAGGAGCAGAGATAGTAAGGTCGGAGGAAGCTTTTCCAGTTCCGGTGAGTGCATTGCAGAGAGGCAGCAATTGCCACAGAGAGGCGACGCATGCCACAGAAAGGCAGCGCAGAGGTAGCGTAGAGTTTTGTGAGGAGATTCCGTTTTTTCTAGCGAGAAGGAGATATTCTGAACAGGAAGTTAGGCAGAGGGTCCAAAGGCAAAGAAGATCAGTCTTCCAGACAATAGTTGCAGTGACAGCAAGAAGAGATGCAATTTTAAGCTTGTGGGATGTAGTACTGCGCAAAGGGAGCAAGGAGCAGCTCAAATCGAGCTGAGGTCAGTGTCAGATCGCCTATGGAAGTGAGAAAATTTCTCACTAGTTTTATTGTCAGTCTTTTCTCTGTTTGGATTGCTAGATTAAGCATCCATAGTTTTGTACTCAGATCTACTGCTACATAATATTAAAACCCTCAGTTGTTGCACTGGTTTTCCCGAGTTGGGTTTTTCCGAGGACATAGTCCAAAAATAACGGTGTCATATTGTCCGATCTATTATTTGCACGTTTATTTTTCTTCCACAGTATTTGTTTTGTGAAGGCTGCAGTGTATTTGTTTCGATATTTTCCGTAGAACACAGTAAATAATTTGTTTAACAAATAGAAGAAATGATATCATTTGTTGCAATAGGATTCAAGGTGTCCAAATTTTCACACCCCATTTTATCTAGGGCCCGAAACCATCCTCCAAGGAGCACAATACTCCTAACTTCTATGTAGGGTGCTCTCTAAGCAAGTGAACCTCTCCATGTGGCTATGATGAAGAAGGCCCCAATGTTGTGAAGAGAACTCTAATACCCTCAAGAATAATTCCAAGCAAGCACCAAACTAATGTCAAGCAACCACTAAGTTATCTCCAATGTGCAAATCCATCACACACCATCACCCATGTGCTAATCAATCTTGAATCATATAGGGGTTAAACATTTACCACGTACCCCAAATCTCATGAAACATCCCAAATCATGGTGTAAGCACTTTCAAAGTAACTCAAAAGCTAACACTCCTTGTTTATGAAGAAAGTGTTTATACTGAAACCTGTCAACTCCCTCTGCAACTATACAAAAAATTCCACCTGCAAATCTATACCTATTATACCCATTTCCCATATTTGAGTTGGCTAACCATACACACACTCTCAATTGTATTTTAAGCCAGCTATATTCAAGTTAGGTGTCCATAAACCCACTCTCTCGTTTGTTTTTATCATTCTTCCTTATGGCATCCTACTCAACATTGGGTGGGAACATTAAGATGGTAGTGTAAGCTTTACATGACGCCAAGCCCAATGTCACTTTGCAACCATTATTACTATCTATTATCGTGTTTCTAGGTTTCGCAGTTGGCTAAAAGATGACCTAGTCAACCTATCATAATGGTCCCATAACCCCTCTTGGGAAAAGCACACTACCTTTAAAGTTGTGCATAAATACACAACTAACCCCTCGTTTTAATATCATCTTGATCATCTTCCTTGCTTATACTAGCGACTTATTCTTTAACCTATGGGCACTGCTTAATATTGTGTTCTCTCTCATTATTGCTTTCTTATGGTTGAGATCTTCTCTCCAAGGTTACTTGGGAGCGGCAGCGAAAACGGGGAGCGAGAGCGAGAGTGGGAGCGCCATTTTCAGAAGCTCTCAGTCCGGGAGCGTTTCAGGGAGCGTTTTTTTATATTTTTTATATTTTTTATATTTTTTTATATTTTGATGCATATATGTCAACAAAAGCATGTAGAATGATGAATTAGACATAAAAAACATAAAAACATAGATTGAACTAGAGGTATCTTTATCATTACCTCTAAATTCGTATAGGGATCTTTGTCATTAATATCACCCTCTAAGCATTCGGTCCGGGAGCGGGTTCGAGGTAGCGCGCTCTAGGAGCGGGTTCGATAGGGGGGAGGCGCTCCCCCGCAACCTTGCTTCTCTCTACATAGAGGGTCCCTCTAGCACACCTACGCCCAACTCTAGCACACTTGTTGTGGATTTATCTAGCATTGCTTACTCGTTTTTATTGTAGGATTTAGGGTTTGTTGATGGTCCAGTTCAATTTCTTCTCTCGTGTTAATTTCAATGTTTGGCAAACCCCTGCCATCTACTAAAATTGCCCTAAAATTTGCCTAACACTTGAGGCCATTGAAAAGAATAATGATGCAACATTGGTGGGTAGTGCTCAATTACAAGCAAGTTTAGCTCGAAGGTATAATAAAGCTAGGGTTTATATAATCCCTTTGGGCTCTGAGCTAAGAGTTGTTTTGTGAGCAAAGCCTCATAAAAGCTCTAGTCAAAATCAATTAGTTGGTTTCAATTATAGAGAAGATGAGAGGTGACAGATCTCACCAACCTAAACGACAACGTTACGTCGGATTCTGCACATTGCTTATGCTCATTTACCATCAAGATCAGGGTAAAGTAAGACATAAATAAACTAATAGGTTTGTCCTAGGTGGACCATGTAAAATGTCTTTCTTCAAATCTAGTATCTCCCTCACAAACACAAATACACACCTCTACTACAACTATCCAAAGAAAGTAGTAACTAGAGTTGAAATATTGGTAGTTCGGAAAGTATTTTCTGTTGATTTGTGGTAGCATCGAATGTGTTATAAGTCTCAAAATTTGCAATGAGGCTTAGACACATGTATTCCAGAGAACCCAGAAATCGTTTTGGGAAATTCCACCTAGATTGCATTTTATTGAAAAATTTAATTATTTTAAAGGGACCCTAAGTCTAAACTTCGGAAAATAAAATAATTAAAGTGAATTAATAGAATATGGGTGTGAATGTTCTAGAAAAGGCGGATCAAGTCAAAAGTTAATCTTAGCTGTTGATTAGAGATTTAATCTCGGTCGTTGAAGTTTCAACGAGAAGATTATAAGAAGAGTTTGATGGTTCATTTGGAAAACACACAGTAAGGATCAAGAGATCGAATTTCTGAAGTGAGCAGTGCTCAGAGGAAATATCGATCATGAGATTCTTTGCAGAGAAGGGCAAGGATAGTATCCGAAGAGAGATCTTTCTCGGTCGGAGAATCATCAGCAGAGAAGGCAGAGAGAGATCCAACAGAGCCAGCGCAGAGCCAGAGACGAGAACGCAGAGCCACGCAGGGCTACGCAGAGGCCAAGAGGAAACTAGAAATTTGTTGAAGGAATCGATTCCAGAAGCCAAAAGTTGGGGTGTGAGACCAGGAAGCAGAAATCGAAGTTCCTGGGCAGCAAATCGATCCACGCTGGGACTGCGCGAAGGCTGTCAAGGGCAGCTCATTCAGTGGTCGGATCAACTCGGATTTCCTGTGATAGTATGAGGTAACCTCAGTAATATCTCCGTCAGTGATATTCTTTGTAACTGGATTGCCAGGAAAGGCATCCAGAGATTGTATTCAGAAATTACTACTGCATAATAATAAAACCCTCATTTGTTGCACTAGTTTTCCCACATTGGGTTTTTCCGGGGACATTGTAATATCCCCAATTAGCAGTCAGCTAATTGGGAATATTAATTTTTGACGAATTTTGGCTTTTCCTAATGTTAGACAGAAATAATGTGGACGGGACCCACAAATCATAAATAAAGCAAAACATAAGTATTTTTCCTATAGTTAGAGGGAAACTTTGTGGCCTAGGTGCGGGCCGAGAGAGCCAATGAGTAGGCTTTGCGCTGGGCTGAGTGGCAATGCTGAGATTGGCCAATGAGGGGCAGCACAGGAGTGGCCAGTGAGAGGGCAGTGCAGTCCTAGGTGGGGCCCAAGGAGAACGTTGGGCTATGGTAGAAAAAAGGAAGGAAGCAGCTCATTTTGGATCATTCATTCACCTAGTATTTTTTCTGTCTTCATTGACTGAGCATGCTTGTGCTATCGAGCCAAGTCCGCAGTGTTGTTCAGCACAAGAGATCTTCAAGCAGAGATCTCAACCTTTGCCTCTAGGGACTTCGAGTGCCCGCTCAAGAGAGGAGATTCCACAATTTTGTGAGAAGGATTCAGAGCTACATCAGCAAGAGTACGCAGTCCCTTTAGGACATCGTAGAGGCAGCGCAGGAAGTGCAATGATTGTGTAGTCCAGCGAAGGAAGAGTGCCAAAAGAAGGGAGTTAAGGGGAAGAGTTGTCGGAGGATTTGGAAGGGAGGTTAGCCACATCCTACCAGGGATTTTGGTGACATTTCAGAGGCATTTTCCAGCAGATTCAACCAGAAGGCCGAGTTACCCAGCAGACCAACATACCAAGCCTAAAGGGGCAATTTTTCGGGGTCAAACTTTCTGGAAACCCTTCGCAGGTTATTGTGGGTTTGGTGCGTAGAGCCTGGGGTTAAAAGCCCAGAATTTTTTGAGCACGAGAGATAGGCCAAACAGCAATGCGAAGTCAGCCAGCAGTAGTAGTTCCAGGACTACCAGCGCAGAGGGGGAGCAACGCAGAGCACATTCCAGCAGAGATTTTTGTTCGGTTTAGAGTTGTTCTTCAACCTTCCTAGAGCAGGCCCAGGTGCTATACTTTTAAACAACAATTTTGTACTCTTTTCGACAAAATTAATAAAATGGACCAGTGCTGGATTTCGCTTCATTCTCTGTGTTTTTAATGGTGTTTCTATTTTGCTGTAGTCAATTGTCTATTTGCACTTCTATTACTGTTAATCCCCATTTAGGGATATTACAGTGGTATCAGAGCCCATAGACTTGGCTCAACCTGTGGAGCACTCGGTCTATGATACCAGAGACTAGGCAAAACAACACCTATCGAAGACATAGATACAGGAGCAAGGAAAGTGGCTCGAAATTACCCCTAACCAGATTGACAGCATTCCGGAGGTCGAAAAAAGGAAAAGGGCACACATGGAGGATGGAAGAAATGAGGAGGAGTTTGCTCACCTCCTTTTGAAATCAATGCAAGACCTCACCAAGAGGAGTAAGGAGATGGGTCAGAAGCTTGGCGGAGACAATAAGCAGAAGGGAATTCAAGGGGAATCCAAATTGGGGAAGGATCTGGCACTTCACACCATCCGACCGGTCCTCGCACTACACAGCAGGTGGTGCCACACACTCCACCAAGCTCTACCATCCCCACATTTCTAGCTTCACGAGAAGGAGGTCCACAAGAGCTGGAGGTGGCACACCATGAAGACTTTTTTGCGGAGTATCAGTCCTATGGGTTGGAGTTTGGAGGACCTATCACCTCAACGAGTTTTTTCAGTTGAAGAACAATAACGAACCCAATGGCCAAGATAGAGGAGGAGAGTACACACAGGGCAGTGACCTGCAGCATACCGTTGGCAGGATTTTCCTTCCAACTTTCGATGGGTCATCTATTTCCAACTTAACCAGATGACAAAGGTGGAGGCAATCAAGCTGGTTGCGTTGCACTTAGAGGGAGAATCTCATGATTGATGGTTTCACGAGATGACCACGCTGGGTCACAGTGTACGATGATTTTACCAGGAGGTTGTTGGAGAGATTTGATCGGAGGGAACCAGACGAGAACTTTGTGGAGCTGACTAAGCTTAGCAAGATGTGGAACCCGGAGTCCTATATCTCAGAGTTCCTGAGATTGTTGTTAATGGTTCTGGATCTGATGGAACCAAGGAGGATTTACATGTTTATAGATGAGCTGACAGGACCTCTACATGGGCTAGTGAGGTCAACTCGACTCACTACGCTACAGGACGCAATTTATAAGTCCCAGGATTTGCATGATGCATTACCGAGGACTAGGGCACCCATACCCAACAAACCAGCTTTCCAGCAGAGAGGGAAGGACAAGAGAGCTCCACCCCCGAGAGGGAACCAGGGCCGAGGGCCATTAGATGATGCTACCAGGAGAGATTTGAGATGGAAGAAGCTTTGCTTCACCTGCCAAGAGCCATGGGCACCGAGTCATAAGTGTGCTGGAGGGAAGGCACAGTACATTGAGATCTTCTTCGACAATGAGGGAGAAGAGGAGACACTCTTCGAGATGGGGGGAGATGACAGCACAGGAGCACTAGCTGAGAATCCTACACCACCTCCTCCTCCAACAGCAAGAGAATTAGCGTTTGCACCGACTGGAGGGGTCCTTTCATCTTTGTGAGGGTATACCCAAGTACTTAACACTGAGGGTTCGAGGGACATTTTAGGGATAGTGTGTCTCGATGCTGGTGGACAGTGGAGCCACGCACAACATCATAGATGCCTAGATGGTGCAGAGGCGGGGTATCCAGACAGAGGTGTTTGATGGATTCTCTGTACTAGTTCTGGGAGCTAGAACCATGCAATGTGTACGGTATGGTCCGGCTTTGACAGTGACCATGGACACATACTCAGTGACGGACCATTTCTTTGTGGTTGACATTCCAGACACCAACATGGTGTTGGGGGTCCAGTGGCTCATAACTCTAGGTAGAGTCACTACCGATTGGCAGAAGTTGGAGATGGAGTTCCTAGATAAGAAGAGCGGGAAACAAGTGATGCTTAGGGCCATGCATACATATCCCCCTCAGACAGTTTCTGTGCATAGGATGGAGGCAGACTTCAGGCGGGGAGACATAGAGTGGGCAGTTGAGCTGAGGATTTCAGAAGCAAATGGTACAGATCAACCTCCGCACCCTGATGTGTAGGCCATCCTAGACCATTACTCCACAGTTTTCGGGGACATTCCACTAGGGCAGCCACCTGACAGGGGGTTTGAGCACACTATCGAGTTGGAACTCAGCATTCAGGCCGTGATCACCACCCCCTATAGGCATCCCAATGCCTACAGGGATGAGATTGAGAGGGCTATCCATGAGCTCTTGGCATTAGGGCACATCAAGCCCAGCACTTGCCCTTTCGCTTTTTCAGTGGTTTTGGTGAAGAAGAAGGATGAGACGCTGCGGATGTGCATAGATTACAGGGCCTTGAACAAAAAAACCATGAAAAACCGCCACCCCATTCCCACCATCAATGAGTTGATGGATGAGCCAAGGGGAGTGAAATTCTTCTCCAAGATTGATATGAGGTCTCGGTACCATCAGATCTGGGTGAGAGACAAGGATGTCCCCAAGACTGTTTTTCGATGTCACTATAGCCACTTTGAGTTTTTGGTGATGCCCTTTGGGCTGACAAATGCTCCAGCTACTTTCCAGTCTTGCATGAACCACATCTTCCGTGGTCAGTTAAGGAATCTTGAACTGGTATTCTTTGACGATATTCTGATATATAGCTGCATATGGGAGGAGCACTTACAGCACATAGAGGCAGTATTACATATCCTGGAGGAGCAGCAGTTCTACGCTAAGTTGTCCAAGTGCGAGTTTGGCTTAACAAAGATGCTCTATTTGGGGCATATAATCGGGGCGGATGGAGTGAGAATCCACGAGGAGAAAATTAGGGCCATACGAGATTCGTCAGAGCCTAAGAATATGACATAACTTCAAGGGTTTGTGGGCATTTGCACCTACTACAGGAAGTTCATCAAGGGATTTTCGCAGCTTGCAGCACCCCTCACAGATCTCACCAAAAAGGGGGCTTTCAGTTGGACCAAAACAACACAAAGGGCCTTTGATCGGCCCAAGGAGGTGATAAGCAGTTGTCATGTGCTTGCTCTACCTGACTTCATGCAGCCATTTGTGCTGGAGTGCGATGCCTCCGGGGAGGGAGTAGGCGCATTACTGAGGCAGGGCGAAGACCCCATAGCTTTCGAGAGTTGGAAGCTACTGCCACATAAGAGACTGTACCCCATCTACGATAAGGAGATGTTGGCCATCATGCATGCACTAGCTAAGTTCCGATAGTATCCAGTGGGGAACAGATTCTGGGTGAGGACTGACCACACTAGCCTCAAATTTTTCCTAGAGCAGAAACATTTGCAGGAGAGGCAACAAAAGTGGGTGAGCAAGATCCAGGCCTACGACTTCGACATAGAGTATGTCAAGGGGAAGCACAACGTAATGGTTGACGCATTGTCCAGGACGTCGGCTTCTTTCTCACTGATGGGTATTGAGCTAGATTGGAAGGCTCATTTGTTGGTGGAGTACTCCAAGGACCGTTTTGCACGTGAGATCTTTGAGGGGCAGGTGACTGATGAACACTACTGGGTGATGGATGGGGTGATCTATTACAAAGACTAGATCTATTTAGTGGCCAACTCCCAGCTGCAGGAGAAGATCCTACATGGAGCGCATGATTCACCATTGGTCGGGCACCAGCGGTACACCAAAACTTACAGGGCCATCAGGGAGAGGTTCTCATGGAAGGGCATCAAGGAGGATGTTCTGCGGCACATCAGGAAGTGCGAGGTATGCCAACGAAACAAGGGAGATATGACCCATGTAGCGGGGTTGCTTCAGTCAGTTCCCATCCCCGAGGGGAAATCAAAGAGTATTTTGATGGAATTCATCACGAGGTTGCCCATGGTACAAGGCAAAGATTGCATTTACGTGGTTGTGGATCGCTTGACCAAGTATGCTCAATTTTTCGTGATCTCGGCCAAGTACACGGCCTCACAAGTGGCTGAACTGTTCTTCAGAGAGGTATTCCGGTTGCATGGTCCCTCCAATGCCATTGTCAGTGATAGGGACAACCGCTTCATGGGGGGCTTTTGGCAGGAGCTATTTCGGTTAGTGGGCACGGAGCTCACTCCTAGTACGAGCTACCATCCCTAAAAGAATGGCCAGACGGAGATAGTTAACAAGTGGCTGGAGGGCTACTTGCGAAACTATGTCACCGGGCAGCAGAAGGCATGGTTGAGGTGACTACACATGGGAGAGTACTGCTACAACACCACCTACGACATGTCCATAGGTATGTCTCCATTTCGTGCATTGTATAGTTATGGTGCTCTGGCTTTCGTTGATCTCATGTTTGGAGACAGTAAGGCCCCCAAGGACGAGTGGATACAGGAGAGCCAAGACATCTTGAGGGCTCTCAAGGAAAACTTGCGAGCATCACAAAACCAACAGAAAATATACGCTGACAGGGGCCGCGTGGAGAGGCACTTTGAGGTTGGGGATCTAGTGTACCTATGCCTCCATCCATACAAGCAGTCCACGCTGAAGCAGAACGGAGCAGAGAAACTGATACCGTGCTTTTATTGGCCTTATAGGGTCACTCGGAGAGTGGGGGAGGTAGCATATGACTTGGAGCTACCACCGGGGAGCCGGGTGCACAACATATTCCATGTATTGTGCCTGAAGAAGGCTCTCGACCAGCAGGTGATAGCAGCAGCTGAGTTTCCTCCCATGGATGATGAGGGGCATTTGGTGCTACAACCAGAGGCTATACTGGATACCAGGGAGAGTCCCTTGAGGAGCAGAGTGGTGAAGGAATACTTGATCATATGGAGAAACCTCCTGGATGAGGATACCACGTGGGAAGGGGAGAAGATTATTCAGCACCCCTCTTTGCAATTTCTTGAGGACAAGCAACAATCTGGCAGGGAGGACTACAATATCCCCAATTAGCAATCAACTAATTGGGAATATTAATTTTTGACATTTTTGCTTTTCCTAATGTTAAATAGAAATAATGTGGGTCGGGACCAACAAATCATAATAAAGCAAAACAAAAGTATTTTTCCTATAGTTAGAGGGAAAAAATGTGGCCTAGGTGGGGGTCAGGAGAGCCAATGAGAAGGCTTTGTGCTGGGTTGAGTGTGTAATATCCCGGATGGGATATTTTAACTAAAATGCAGAAAAATACTGAATACCACAATTTGCCGTAAAATAATCATTCATTCAACAGAAGATTGCCCTGTAAAATTAAAAGACAGGAAACACTGCAATCCAATACCATATAGAACAAAAGAAAAATCTCAGCTTTTATTATAGATAATAAACAGGGGTTTACATATAGATCTGACCCAAGAAGAGCTGAGATAGAAAACTGGCCACCAAGATAAGCTGTTGAACGGTGCTGGCCACAAACTGAACTGCTGCACTCTCCCTCCGGCAACAGCTGACACTGAACCCACTGAAATGATGAAGCCCAAGTTGAAGATCTGAATGATCCTCACACCAAACTTTGAAGCTCTGTGAAACTCCTAAGTGAAGTCTCCTCAAAAGTATTGGGTTTCCGTCCAATACTCACAAATCACCCGAGGGTTTCCGTCCTGGGGCTACTGCATGAAGTAGAGAACCACGTCCTCAAACCTCTCATATACAAGCAAATGATCTACTCCAAAGATATCTCCCAATGGCCTCCTCCCTTTCTTTTATAGATCCCTTGGAGTCTTCTAGAGCATTATTTTATTATTATTTTATTCATGGAGCACTTTTCCCCTTTTATTAAAATATTATAAAATATTCCTTTTTAATGCAGAAAAGGGTAAATCAGCTACCACGCCTTCTCCGGTCACTGAAATCTGTGTCTAACTGTCCCATAGTGTAGGTCTCCTCGTCCCGGTTCCAATGAGCTATTATACTAAGGTGTTCCATCATGTATTCCTCCCGGAATGCCACCTTGAGCATAATTAGCTGAGTTAAGCCCATAAATAATTCAAAATTCCGAAAGTTATCGGAATGCATCGGAACAAGAGCCAAACTGCTCGGATGATGGAGTATATCAAGAGAATGCCTCCGAACACCATGAAAACTCCTCAAAACTCCTTCGAAAAGCTCCTGAGCCCACTGATAGCACTAATCTGTACATGTGACATGTCTGCTCCCAACTCTGGAAGTCCCTCCTAGCCCTGTCATGGGTGATACCAAAAATGGGAATATTACAGAGTGGCAGCGCTGAGATTGGCCCAGGAGGGGCAACACAGGAGTGGCCAGTGAGGTGACAACGCGGTCCTATGTGGGGCCCAAGGGGAACGTTGGGCTATCGTAGACAAAAGGAAGGAAGCAACTCATTTTGGATCATTCATTCACCTAGTATTTTTTTTGTCTTCATTGATTGAGCACGCTTGAGTTGTTAAACCAAGTTTGCAGTGTTGTTTTGCACAAGAGATCTTCAAGCGAAGATCTCAACCTTTGCATCGAGGGACTTCAAGTGCCCACTCAAGAGAGGAGATTCCACCATTTTGTGAGGAGGATTTAGATCTACATCAGCAGGAGTACGCAGTCACTTCAAGATAGCGTAGAAGCAACATAGGCAGTGCAGTGATTATGCAGTCTAGCCAAGGAACAATGTCGGAAGAAGGGAGTTAAGGGGAAGAGTTGTCGAAGGAATTGGAGGGGAGGTTAGCCACCTCCTACCAAGGTTTTTGGTGACATTTCAAAGGCATTTTCCAGCAGATTCAGCCACAAGACCGAGTTACCCAGCAGACTAGCGTGCCAAGCCCAAAGGGGCAATTTTTCGGGGTCAAGCTTTCTGGAAACCCTTCGCGGGTTATTTTGGGTTTGGTGAGTAGAGCCCGACGTTAAACGCCCGGAATTTTCTGAGCACGGGAGATGGGCCAAATAGCAATCCGAAGTCAGCCAGCAACAGTAGTTCCAGGACTGGTAACGCAAAGGGAGAGCCACGCAGGGCACATTCCAGCAGAGATTTTTGTTCGATTTAGAGTTGTTCTTCAGCCTGCCTTGTACTCTTTTCGACAAAATTGATAAAATGTCTCGGCACTAGATTTGGCTTCATTCTCTGTGTTTTTAATGGTGTTTCTATTTTGCTGTAGTTAATTGACTATTTTCCCTTTTATTACTGTTAATCCCCATTTGGGGATATTACAAACATTAGTCCAAAAATAACTGTGTCAGATGTGTCTATGATTTACTCTTGTTCAGTTTTGTTTCCGCACTTGTATTTTTTCACTGTTTATTTAGTGAAGGTTGTAGTGTGTTTAATTCAATGCTGTCGTAGCAATAAACTGAATAATTAATTTATCAGTTAGAAGAATTAATACCAGTTGTCGAAATAGCATTCCAGATTTAAGGAATTTTCACATGGTATCAGAGCTTGTATAGTTGAGTGCAGGAGGAACAAAAGAACAAATCCATAGATCCAGCGTTGGTGAAGTCGGGATCAAAGAGTTGCGTAAGTAGCAGATTGATCTCCCAAGTGATTGTGCAGTCGAAGCCAGGAGGGTTAGTTGCTGCAAGGAAATCTCTCTCTGAGTGAGCCGACAGAGACGTAGGATTTTCCAGATCGCAGTTTGTCCAAGGGAGAGGGAGCAACGCAACAAATCAGCACAAATCAGCAGTCAGAGGGACGTAGTTTTCTGCGCAGCGGTGATTGTGGGTGCAGAAGTGTCAGGAATAGTAGCTCGAGAAACTTTGAGGAAATTTTCTTCCTCAGGGAATTCCTAGCCAAGGAATTCTAATTTTCGAGACCTGAGCAGCAGTATTGGGCAGCAGATCTACCATCTCCAACAAGGAGTGTGTAGGCCAAGCCAGAGCTGCGCAGAAGAGAAAGATGGAGCTAGTTCGACATATTTTTCAATTGGCAGAGATGGCAGCAAGCGAGATGAGAGATCAAGACAGGTTGGAGGGAGCCTCCAACTATCTGATCTGGCAGGCAAGGATCAGATGCTTGTTGGATGAGCATGATCTCATACTCTCTATCAAAAGTGTGGTGGTTGTCATAGTAGATGCAAATCCTTTGAAGGATTACAAGAAGGATATTGCTAAGGAAAAGCACCTAATCCTATATGGTGTGAGAGATCATGTTGTGTGTCACATAGCTAGCAAAACAACAGCTAGAGAAAAGAGGCAGGCCTTGGAGAAGCTATATCAAGGATATTTCGAGCAGCGGAAGATGTATCTGGAGGAGAAGATGCGGACTACTAGGATGAAGAAAGGTGAGCGCATTGATCCATTCCTATCTAGACTTCAGGAGAACCGAAATCAGCTGGCAGCTTTGGGATTCAACTCCTCAGGCCAAAGAGATGGTCAGATTGGCCCTCAACTCAGTGTCTAAAGACTATCAAGTCTTTGTCCAAAGCATCCTGGGCAGAGAGAATTTATCGGACTGGGAGTCAATGTGGGTTGCTTTTCAGCATGAGATGAGGAGGGACTTACTCAAGTGTCAACTTGAGGGCAGCAGCAGTAGGAGGAAGAAGCCGAAGGAGGAGGATAATGTGGCCCTTGCATTAAAAGGGCAGCAAGAGCACCGTAGGAGGAAGAAGGATCTTTCCAAGATCAAAAGCTTTCGCTGTGGCGAGATGGGTCATTATGCCACACAGTGTCCTCTCAAGAAGAGAGACAAAGACGAGAAGCATGATCCGCAAGCAACACCTATCTCAAGAGTTCGCCATGATAGCTCATATATCTCCAGGAGGGAGGTGGGGTGACTTGGAGCTATAGACCCAGAGATCTACAAATGGGCAGGATCCTTAAGGAGTCCACCTCTCGGATCAATAACTTGCTACGGGAGCCCAAATCAAAAGTAGAAGGATGGACGAGTGCCAGTTGGTGCAGAGAGTACAGAAGTGACAGAGCAGTGGTTAGGAGCGCCAGAACCTGAGCAGCATAGAGCAAAGTTGGCAGCAGTGTAGTGAGGCACCACGCAAAGTCAACAGCAATGCAGTAGCTTTAGAGGGACAGCGCAGAGGCTAGCAACAGTTAGATCTTTAGTACCGAGATGCATCATACTGAACACTTGTTCAATTTTGGATGTTCTTCAGTTGTAGTAAGCAACCATATTGCAGTTGGCAGTGGCAATGTTAGCAACAGCACGGATGCAAAATTTGAGAGGGATTTGTAGTACGGATGCAGTGTTGACAGTGGCAGTTTCAGCAGCACTACAAATGCAGCATTCGCGCAGAGTTGCTGGGCAGCAGTGTCAGACATCAGCAGCGCAAAGGGAGATGATGCAGAATCATAGCAATACTCAGCAGGGGATACTACTAGAGCACATTCCTCGCTAAGAGGGAGTGTTGATTTGTGGTAGCATCGGATGTGCTCTAAGTCTCAAAATTTGCAGAGAGGCTTAGACACATGTATTCAAGAGAACCCATAAATCGTTTTGGGAAATTCCACCCAGATTGTATTTTATTGAAAAAATTGATTATTTTAAAGTTAATCTAAAGGACCCTTTGGAAAAAAAAATAATTCTAAAGGGACCCTAAGTCTAAACTTAGGAAAGTAAAATAATTAAAGTGAATTAATAGAATATGGGTATGAATGTTCTAGAAAAGGTGGATCAAGTCAAAAGTTAATCTTAGCCGTTGATTAGATATTTAATCTCAGCAATTGAAGTTTCAACGAGAAGATTATAAGAAGCGCTTGAAGGGTCATTTGGAAAACACAGTGAGGATCAAGAGATCGAATTTCTAAAGTGAGCAGTGCTCAGAGGAAATATTGATCAAAAGATTCTTTGCAGATAGGGGCTTGGATAGTATCTGAAGAGAAATCTTTCTCGGTCAAAGAATCATCAGCAGAGAAGGCAGAGAGAGATCCAACAGAGCTAGAGAGGCTGACGCAGAGCCACGCAGGGCTATGCAGAGGTTGCGTAGAGGCCAAGAGGAAACCAGAAATTTGCTGAAGGAATCAATTCCAAAAGCCGGAAGTCAAGGTGTGAGACCAGGAGGCAGAAATCGAAGTTCCTAGGCAGAAAATCTATCCACAGAAGGGGTGACACTGTACCCAGGAGATTCGACGTTGAAACTGCACAGAGGCTGTCAGGGGCAGCTCATTGAAGGGTTGTATCAGTTGGGATTTCCTGTGATAGTGTGAGCTAACCTCACTAATCTCTCTGTCAGTGATATTCTCTATAACTGGATTGCCAGGAAAGGCATCTAGGGATTATATTCAGAAATTACTACTGCATAATAATAAAACCCTCAGCTGCTGCAGCTGTTTTCCCGCATTGGGTTTTTCCGGGGACATTAGTCCAAAAATAACTGTCTTAGATGTGTCTATGATTTACTCTTATTCAGGTTTGTTTCCGCACTTGTATTTTTCTGCAGTTTATTTAGTGAAGGCTGCAGTGTGTTTAATCTGATGTTGTCGTAGAAATAAACTGAATAATTAATTTATGAGTTAGAAGAATTAATACCAATTGTTGCAATAGGATTCCAGGTTTAAGAAATTTTTACATTTCTTTTGGTTTGGCAAGGATATGATAGGTCGGCTCAAGCATATGAAGGGTCGGCTGGGAGCTAAAGAGATGCATCGGTTGGGTTACTCGCACCACATGACATCTCTCATGTCTTGCGTATATAGGTGGCAATGTGTGCCACCAAGGTGTGATATTCCCACTGAGAAAATATTGCTAAGCGAAAAACAATTTTGACATTTTTGGCTCTCAACTTAGGAAAAGTGGGTTAGGAGGAGCCCACTTTGATTTTTGGGGGAAATGGCTCCCCAACATTAGGAAAGGGTAAAATTTAGAGAGAGGTGGAAGGTGGGGACCACTCCCAAAAGGGGGAATTCATACCCCCTTGAGCAATTCGACTTGGTGAAGAGAGAGAAGAGGGAATGCGACTTGGGGGGCCAACTTAGGTGAGAGATGGGGCAGTGAGTTAAATTGAGAGAAGGAGCTTCATTTAAGGTCTTTTGTTAATTTAAGAATCAAACCCCTATGTATGCTTGAGTTGTTAAGCCAAGTCTACATTGTGTTGTTCAGCACAACAAATTTCCAAGCGGGAATCTCAACTCCATCTTCAGTGGGCTCCGAGTGCCACTCTAAGGGAGACACCTTCACATCTCAGAGTTGTTCCGGGACCAATTTGCAGGCACAATCAGTCACTACTTGGAGTAGACTGGGGTGTAGAACATGAGTGCGTATTTCTTGGGAGAGACATCTTGGTGCTAGGTTGATTCCAGGACTTTGAGGGCTGGTTTCTTGGTATATTTTTTGGAGACTTCAGGTCGATTGCGAAGTTGATTAGGTGGCTATTTACTTGGCCAAGTGTTAACTATTTTGGGCATGCACAGAAAGAGCTATGGGTTTGCACAGTTCATAGAGGGGGCTACACATGGGAGAGGCTTGGCAGAGAATTTGGAGTATGGCTTTGCTAGGAGTTATAAGGAGGGCCGATTGGAGGATTTGCTCAGAATTTTGGAAGGGGTATTTGGTAGTTGATTCCTTGGAGTGAAAATTACCCAACTGGAGTAGGGGCTCACTATAGTTGGCATAATTTCGGAAGGTTCGGACTAGGCCCAACCCTTTCTAGGTCTTTCTGGGTTATTTGAGGGAAGTTGAAATATCCCCAAATGGGGATTAACAGTAATAAAAGTGCAAATAGACAATTAACTACAGCAAAATAGAAACACCATTAAAAACACAGAGAATGAAGCCAAATCCAACGCTGAGCCATTTTATTAATTTTGTCGGAACGAGTACAAGATTGGTGCTTAGAAGGATAGCACTTGGGCCTGCTCTAGGAAGGCTGAAGAACGGCTCTAAACCAAACATAAATCTCTGCTGGAATGTGCTCTGTGTGGCTCTCCCTCTGCGCTGCCAGTCCTGGAACTACTGTTGTTTGCTGAATTCAGACTGTTGTTTGGCCTATCTCCCGTGCTCAAAAAATTCTCGGTTTTTAACCCTAGGCTCTACTCACCAAACCCACAATAACTCGCGAAGGGTTTCCAAAAAGTTTGACCCGAGAAAATTGCCCCTTGGGGCTTGGCACATTGGTCTGCTGAGTAACTCGGCCTTCTAGCTGAATCTGTTGGAAAATGCCTCTGAAATGTCACCAAAATCCCTGGTAGGAGGTGGCTAACCTCCCCTCCAAATCCTTCGGCAGCTCTTCCCCTTAACTCCCTTCTTCTGGCACTCTTCCTTGGCTAGACTGCGCAATCACTGTGTTGCCTGGGCTGCCTCTACGCTATCCTGAAGGTAATACGTACTCCTGTTGATGTAGCTCTAAATCCTCCTCACAAAATGGCGGAATCTCCTCTCTTGAGCGAGCACTCGAAGTCCCCCGAGGCAGAGGTTGAGATCTCTACTTGAAGATCTATTGTGCTGAACAACAGTACAGGCTTGGCTCAATAGCTCAAGCATGCTCAGTCAATGAAGATAGAAAAATACTAGGTGAATGAACGATCAACAATGAGTTGCATTTTTCTTTTTGTCTCCAACAGCCCAACATCCCTCTTGGGCCCCACCTAGAACTGTGTTGCCCCCTCACTGGCCACTCCTGTGCTGCCCCTCCTAAGCCAATCTCAGCGCTGCCGCTCAGCCCAGCACAGAGCCTTCTCATTGGCTCTCTCGGCCCCCACTTAGGCCACAATTTTTCCCTTCTAACTATAGGAAAAATACTTTTGCTTTACTTTATTGTGATTTGCGGGTCCTAGACCACATTATTTCTACCTAACATTAGGAAAAGCCAAAATCTATCAAAAATTAATATTCCCAATTAGCTGACTACTAATTGGGGATATTACAGTCCTCCCCGCCAAAATGTTGCTTGTCCTCAAGCAATTGCAAATATGGGTGCTGAAGAATTTTCTCCCCCTTCCAAGTGGCATCCTCATCATGGACGTTGCTCCATCTGATCAAGTATTCCTTCACCACCCTTCTCCTCAAGTTCCTCTCCCTGGTATCCAATATAGCCTCCGACTGAAGTACCAAATGCCCCTCATCATCCATGGGAGGCAACTCAGCTACTGCAATCACCTGTTGGCCCATAGCCTTCTTCAAGCAAGATACATGGAATATGTTGTGCACTCGACTCCCCGGGGGTAGCTCCAGCTCATATGCTACCTCCCCCACTCTCCGAGTGACCCTATAAGGTCCATAACAACGCAACTTCAACTTCTCTGCTCCCTTCTACTTCAACGTGGACTGCTTCTACGACTAGAGGCGTAAGTACACTAGGTCCCTAACCTCAAAATGTCTCTCCACACGACCCCTATCATCGTAGATCCTCTATTGGTTCTGTGTCGCCTGCAAGTTGTCCTTGACAGCGCTCAAGATGTCCTGGATCTCCTGTATCCACTCCTTGGCACTAGGGGCCTTACAGTCTCCAAACATGAAATCAACGAAGGTCAAAGTATCATAACTATACAATGCACGAAATGGAGACATACTTATGGACATGTGGTAGGTGGTGTTGTAGAAGTACTCCCCCATGTGCAGCCACCTCAACAGAGCCTTCTGCTGCCTGGTGGCATAGTTTCGCAAGTAGCCCTCAAGCCACTTGTTAACTATCTCCATCAGGCCATCCGTCTGGGGATGGTAGCTCGTGCTAGGAGTGAGCTTTGTGCCCGCCAACTCAAACAGCTCCTGCCAAAAGCCCCCACTGAAGCGGTTGTCCCTATCATTGGCAATGGCCTTGAGAAGACCATGCAACCGGAATACCTCTCTGAAGAACAGTTCGACCACCTGTGAGGCCGTGTACTTAGCCAAGATAGCGAAAAAGTGCACATACTTGGTCAAGCAATACACAACCATGTAAATCCAATCTTTGCCCTGTACCATGGGAAACCCCATGTTGAAGTCCATCGAAATACTCTCCCATTTCCCCTCGGGGATGGGAAGTGGCTGAAGCAGCCCTGCTGCGTGGGTTATCTCTCCCTTGTTCCGCTGGCATACCTCGCACACCCTGATGTGCCGCAAAACATCCTCCTTGATGCCTTTCCATGAGAACCTCTCCTTGATGGCCCTGTAAGTTTTGGTGTACCCCTGGTGCCCGGCCAATGGTGAATCATGGGCTGCATGTAGGATCTTCTCCCGCAACTGGGAGTTGGCCAATAATTAGATCCAGTCTTCGGAGTAGATCACCCCATCCATCGCCTGGTAGTGGTCATCAGTCACCTACCCCTTGAAGACCTCACATGCAAAACGGTCCTTGGGGTACTCCACCAGCAAATGAGCCTTAATCTAGCTCAATACCCATCAGTGAGAAACAAGTCGGCCTCCTGGACAACGCATCAGCCACTACGTTGTGCTTACCCTTGACATACTCCATGTCAAAGTCATAGGTCTGGATCTTGCTCACCCACTTTTGTTGCCTCTCCTGCAACTGTTTATGCTCTAGGAAAAATCTGAGGCTGTTGTGGCCAGTCCTCACCCGAAACCTGTTCCCCACTAGATATTTTCGGAACTTAGCTAGCGCATGCTTGATGGCAAACATCTCCTTATCGTAGAGGTGGTACAGCCTCTCATGCGGCAGTAGTTTCCAACTCTAGAAAGATATGGGGTGTCCCCCCCGCATCAGTACTGTGCCTACTCCCTCCCCGGAAGCATGGCACTCCAGCACAAATGGTTGTGTGAAGTCAAGTAGGGCAACCATCGGACAACTACTCATCACCTCTTGAGCTGATCAAAGGCCCTTTGCGTTGTCTCGGTCCAACTGAAAGCCCCCTTTTTGGTGAGATCCGTGACGAGTGCTACAAGCTACGAAAAGCCCTTGACGAACTTCATGTAGTAGGTGCAAATGCCCACAAACCCTCAAAGTTCTGTCACATTCTTGGGCTCTGGCGAATCCTAAGTCAATCTATCTACAAATTCTCTCCTTTGAAATGGAGAGATAGGGATGCTAATGGGTAAAACCCACACTCCCACAACAAAAACATAAATTTTTATTAATTTTACAAGAAGGAACTGACCATGAGGCCTTTTCTAAACCAAGGAAAGTCTTTACAAATAAAATTGAGACCACAGATTTTTCCTTGATGAGAATTTATAAAAACTCAAAAGAAATTCAGACTTTACAATAGGAGAAGAGAAGCTAAGCCTCTTCTATGCCCACAACCAAAGAAGAGAGAGAGTTATCTTCCTCATTTGAAATTCAAATCCCAAAGGTCCTGCAACAACTTGTTAGTAATTTCTTGTCGTTGTCCACTCAAGCTGTCACAAGAAAAAGTTCGGAAAGAGGGCTACAAAACCAATCAAATATTAGACAGATAAAATTACAAAATATTGCACAAAAATTTACAAAGGGTTAAGCCAAAGAGTTCGAGTAAACTCTCCTCTTTGCTTAGTTATCTTCAAACTATTAAATAGCAAATGAAAGCAATGAAGTATAATGTTTTAAAAGATATTCAAATTTATAAGTATTCGGTTTGTATACAAGCTATGTCCCAAAACCACTCTGTAAGATAAGACTATGAAGGTTCAAAGAACAAATGAGAGCTCCTTTAAGAATGTATCAAGAGTGGGTTGGTCTCTCCAAAAACTTCCCCCAATACTTGATTCTTTGATCCCAACAAGATGTTCCCTCTACAAAACTTCAATCAAGAATTAGTTCCATATAGATCTAACAATAAACAATGATAAGAAACTCTGGAGATTTATTTGAAACCAACTAGAGCATTCTATACCTAGAGCATGCTCCTAAATCAAATGTCAATGTAAGGTAGCTCTACATTAACAAATCTACAAGAACATATGGAAACAAATTAGATCAAAGCATGAGTAAAAGGAATTATACCAATGATCAACAATTCATCACACTCCAAAAGGAGGAACACCTCATGAATGAAACCCCGAAGTCTTTATTGATATTTCTGAAAGTGTACAAGGCAGCAACACTTCCGCAAACACAATAGCTAGTAAAACAATGATACAACAATGAGAGCGAAGACTCATTTAAATAGGAAAATGGAAGCTACTCCCAATGACGAATCCATAAGATAAGTGGAGAAATGGTGGAGATCACAAAGCCAAATTGGACTCCAAGTGTATGAGAGACCAAAACATATGTGATGTTAAATCTGAAATGTGGCAATGGAACTTATGTAGCATGTTGTGAAGTGGCAACGAGTTCTTCTCTTTGCTGGTAGCGAGTTCCCTTGATTGATATGTGCATTATTTTCATGAGACAATTGTTAGACTAAGTAGGAGAAATATCCCACTCAACGAGCTGCTAACCCAAACATATGAACCTGTGATAAACATGTGTCAAATCTGTCCATGTGTGAGTTCTAGAAGACTGACAACATATTACCTTCTCACCATGTGCGTTTTTTCCTGTGTTTGACAGCTGCAAAATGAAGTGGAGAAAGGAGGCGACAAATTCCCATCAAATCTAGAAATATCTCTAACATAACAACCACAAAAAATATGCTTTGCGTGCTTGCTATAGTGATTGTTCTTAACTGCGTGTATGGGCTGGTTTCTTGTGCTGCGTGGAGCTGGAAAATAGTGGCATGTTGCGTACAAGTGGATGTTACGTACACAAGTGGAAGTTGGCAGCATATTTTCTAATTTCGGTGATGACTATGGGCCAGCGTATCAACAAAATTGCCAGCGTGGAGCTTCCTTTACTTGGGTGTACGTAGATCTTTAATTTGGCATGTGCATATTCCTTAGCATTTGATCATACGTAGAGCATGGAGTAAGGTGGTGTCCCTTCCCACCCACTTTATCCTAACTTTAGAATTTAATATATTTGATTTAAATTAAATCAAATAGTAACTTCAAACTTTTTTCTTTGCCTCATGAATTCCTCGTTGGGCCATTTGACTGCTTTTGACTTGCCATTTGGAACTTTGTCTTTGACTTGTGCTTCATGTGGTAGGCCCCACATGGCTTCCACATCATCCTTTACTTCTCCACATAATTTTCATGTCAAAATTTGACTTATTTTGACTTTGGAAAATTTTCTAAATTTTTCCAATTATTAATTTTTTTTGAATTTTTTCTCATTTTTTCCACTGACATTAGAAAATTTGGCTTTTGAGGGAGGATAAGTCACTTTTTGATCCTCAAAGTGGGTCCTAGGATAATGTTGGGTCTCTGAGGATGATTTTAGAGTAGTCACACGCCCCAGACATTTCCTAAGGCCACTTATTTACATCATTACATAGAAATTAATTAAAAAATCTCGTTTTGCGGGAAATTTTTAATTATTAAAAAATCCTACTTAAACTTAGTCAAATTTCGTGAAATTTTAGAGATGACCTAGCATGGTAATTACATTGACTCTAGACACTGAGATGCGTTAGGGGCTCAACCTTCAAGCCGTCACCCCAGCTTTGGGGTAATGCAATGAGTGAAAAAACCTAGAAAATTATTCGCCGCTAAAAAAAAGGAATAATTAACCAAGTAAAAAAAACACTCCAAGGTGTACTCACTTGCTGATCAAGTCCCAACATCCTAGGCCTGTTACATGGCTTTATTCATCATGCTAGTGACATTTATACAATATCCCCGTAGGGCTGCAGAATTTGAGGACTGAAGAAGAAAATGATAAGAAGAAGAAGTACAGTTTAAAAACTCTATTGAACTAATGATATTTGATGGCACAAGTGTCCTCTGGTTCATCCTTGGGCATGAAGTCTTCACATAATCATTAGGAGTTACCCCAGTGGTCAACATTTGGCTCCATATGGGGATGCATGCTAGATATGAAGTGATAGTTTGCAAGAACCTGGAATCTGCATCCACCGACCAAAGATATATATTAGCAATATCCATTCAAAATAACATCAAATAAAATCAAGTACAGAAATGGAAATTTTATTCTAAGAGCATAAAATATCAATTTATTCATGAAATAAATCTATTGAAACAAAATTGACAAGGGATAAGGTTAGAAATATGATACAAAAAGATGCCCTATGGCATCAGATGTTTTCTTTGTGGAAAATCTTGAGCAGTTGGCCATTCACAGGTAACTCTAGTGATTCGTCGTCCAAGGTGCTCAAATGGTAGGAATTTTGTCCCGCTACTTCTCTGATGATATACAGTCCAAGCCATAAACTGTCAAACTTACCATGATTACCAGGCTTTTCATTCCTGCGGTCCCAAAGTAAAACCATATTACCATTAGAAAAACCTCTATTCCTAGATGATTTGTCAAAATTTCTTTTTACCTTAGATTGATTTTTACAACAATTTTCAAAGGCTCTTCTCCTAGTTTCATCCAATTCTACAATTTGATCAATCCTATGTTGCACATCATCTTTATCAGATGTAAAACTCTGTAGCAATTGGTCAGCTGGGAGTCTCAAATGCACAGGAAGGGTAACATCCAAGCCATACACTAGTTCAAAGGGACTCTTTCCAGTAGAACTCTTCTTTGTAATCCTATCAGCCCACAAAGCATATTTAATTTTGCTATCCCATGCTCTGTTATTATCCCCTACTATCTTCTTGATTATGGTTATCAAATTTTTATTGCTAGACTCGGCTAGACCATTACCCCGAGGATAGTAGTTTGATGAATGGGATAAGACAATGCCATACTTAAAGCAAAAAGATGAGAATTCAGCAGAGCTAAAAGCCTTGGCATTATCCGTTGTAATTTTAGCAGGGACACCAAAACGAGTGATAATCCTATCCTCAAGAAAGTCCATCACTACTTTGTCGGTGGCGTGTCTTGTAGGGATGGCTTATACCCATTTAATAAAATAATCAGTGGCAGTTAAAATCCACGAGTAGCCATTACTAGAATTTTCATTAAATTTCCCTATAAAGTCAACCCTCCAATGTTGAAAGGGAGCTTCCACGACCACAGGCTGAAGAGGCAAAGAAGCTAACTTTTGCTTCCCAGTGAAAAGTTGACAAGCTTGGCAACCTCTAACATACTTGTGCACATCAACAAAAATAGAAGGCCAAAAATAACCAACTCTCAAGATTTTATGAGTAGTAGTCTTAGCAGCGTAATGTCCTCTACAAAATCCTGAATGAAACTTAAATAGAAGCTTTTTGGCCTCAGCTTCATCAATACATCTAAGTATTACCCCCTCCGGATTTCTCCAACCCTGACCATCCTTCACAATGCAATACTTAGTTGCTCTAAGCCTTAACACTCTTCTTTTATGGACAACTAAATGGTTAGGACATGACAAATTTTGCAAGTAATAAATAATGTCTTTATACCATTCTAGTTGATTCAATCTTTGAAGTTCTGATGAAGTTGATTCCAGATCATTTTGACAAATCATTCCTAACGCTTTCTCATTCCCCTCCATCAAGATCTTAGCCAATCCCTGGCCCTTTACTAGCTTGGTAGGTATAATATCTAAATCTTACTCTTGAATTTTAGAGACCCACCTAGCTCGAGTTTCTAAGCAATCAACCTGAGTTAAAATATCCTTTACTGCAGAGTGAGGGACATACGCGATTATTCTTGAATTACCCACATAAACTCTAAATTGCTTAAGGGACTTGACTAAGGCACAAGCCTGCTTTTCCAAGGTGCTATACTTCAACTCAAAACCTTGAAGGGATCTACTCATGAAGGCAATAGGTTGCTCATACCCTTCATTGTTCTTTTGCAGCAACACTTCAGCAATAGTATCTTCAGATGCGAAAGAGAAAATCAAAAAATCCTTCGAATAATCAGGGCTCACTATAACAGGTGCCTTACTAATAGAATCCTTAATTTCCTGAAAACCTATTCTCCCCTCTTTTCCCCAGACAAACTTAACATCTTTCTTTGGGTTTAGCAATTTTAGCATAATTTGGAAGGAACCTCCTGAGGAAATTGATCTTTCCTGAGAAGGATTGAAGGGTTTTGATATTGTGAGGCAGAGGAATCTTTTGAATTGCCTCAACTCTCTCAGGGTCAAACTTGATTCCATCCTTCGAGATGATGTGACCAAGCAACTACCCTTCAGTCACTCCAAAAATAGATTTAGCAGGATTTAAAGATATCCCATACTCTTTGCACCTGTCAAATATCTGCCTTAAATGGCTAATATGAGAAATTCCATTTTTAGAAAAGACAGTTAAGTCATCTTGATAAATCTCAATGAATTTCCCAATTAGACCCTTAAAGGCATAGTCCATATCCCTTTGAAAAGTTGCTCCAGCATTTGTCAATCCAAAAGGCATCCTTAAATACTCAAAAGTACCCCAGGGTGTGGTGAATGTTGTCTTATGCCCGTCTTCTTTCTTCACCATGACTTGGTTATATCCTGAAAATCCATCTAACAAAGACATCATTCCAGATCCTATTACACTTTGCAACAATGTTTCCATATTGGGTAAAGGGTAATTATCATTTTTACAAGCTAAATTAAGATTTTGAAAATCTACACATAGCCTGATTGATCCATTCTTCTTTCTCACAATAACCAAGTTTGAGCACCATGTGGAATGCCTAGTGTGAGCTATAATTCCAGCTTGAAGCATCTTTTGCAACTCCTTTTGCACCAAGGGGGCTAACTTAGGATTTATTTGCCTAAGTTTTTTCCTAAAGGGTTTGGCATTTTCATCCTTAAGAGGGATAGTATGCTCCATAACATCCTCCCTATAACCTTTTAACTCCTCATATGAAAAGGCCAAAACATCCCTATATTCTTGAAGTAAATTTATAAATTTTTTCCTTTCCTCCTCGATGGTGCCCTTCCCTATTTTGATAATCTTTGGGTCATGATGGGTACCAATGTTTACTTCAATAAATTCCCCTGGGTCAATTTTCTTATCCTCTTTTCTCTTTATAGCATCATGTCTGTCAGACATCTGTTCCATGGCTATACGATCCCTAGGAGTGGGATTTGACACAACATTACACTCCTCATAATCACAACCTTTTTCCTTGTAGCCAACCTTGAAACCAGAGAATTCTTCCATATTATTTAAAAAACGAATCACTAGGTTTTCTTCATTAAAGATTTGCCAATGCTCAACATTATCAGGAACCGATGGTCTAAAAATAACCTCCATCTTGATCGTATCATCCATCAAGTTCTCTCCAAGCTGTAAGGTAGATGCAGCAACAGCCAACTCATCAGCTTGTTTATTTCCTTCTCTCGGAATCGCTTGAAGATCTAATGCGTCAAAATATTCCATGCTATCCCAGACAACATTTCGATACTTCTTTAATCTATCATTCTTACATGCAAATTTATTCTTTGTTTGAAGAATGATTAGATCAGAATCCCCCCTGATACTAAGCATCTTAATGTTCAAGTCTTTTGCCAACTCTAGACCTAACAACAAAGCTTCATACTCCGCTACATTGTTAGTTGCATCAAATTCCAACCTAAAGGCAAACTTGAATATATGACCAAGGGGGGAGGTAAAGACAATTCCGACACCCTTACCAAACCTCGAATGGGCACCATCAAAATTCATGTGCCATATCCAATCCTTCTTACTTTCCACCTCCTTCTCCAAAGGAGCAATAGAATTAGCCAAGATAGCATAGTTTTCCAAGTCATCAGATTCATACACAATTTCATTATGAGGCTCCTTGGGATTTTCCACGTGAAACTTTCTCTCCAATTCCCTATCCAACCTAACCATGATGCCCTCACTATTAGGGATGGTAGCATAACTTAAATCCATTTGCAAACTACCCCCTATATCAGCTCCCCACTTTCTAGACAATAACATCCCCCATGCATCAGGTACATCAATTACCACAATATCCATGGTGATCATAATATCAGGATGAACTGCCAAGTGGACTTGAAGATCCTTTATCAAACCACAAACCTCAATAATTTTCAAATCCATAGCACAAATGTTGTGGTAAGGTCTAGAAACCCTCAGGTTTAACTGATTCATGACTTTCTTAGTCATGACACACGATGATGCCCCAGAATCAAACATACAATTGTGCAAAAGCATTCCATTGACCAACATAGTGATGAAAAATGGTTGATGGTCTCTGTTATCTCTACACATATCACTACTTTGCAAAGTGATAGGGGCATCCTCATATCTATCTTTAGAAAAATTTGACATTTCTTTTCCATTAGGGGCATCAATGGCTTTCAACAACTTATATCTTTGGGAGGGAATCTTCATGATTTCAGTCACAAGTACCAAAATCTTTGCATTATTTATCCATCCTCCCAAATCAATATTTAACTTAGATGTAGGTGGAGTGAAAGTTTTATGGGCATTTTGATTTCTTTCCTTGTTTCTTGCCCTTTCTTTATCCTTGGCTATCTCTAAAATCTGATTTGATGAAGGCTTCTCTCCATACAACTCAGTGATCCTATCCAACTCTTCAAAATTATTCACACTGTAGGAGGATGGGGACTTCTGACTTATCTTTTGACTATTTTCCATAACTCCCATTCAATTATCCAAGGACAAATGATGATCTTTTCCAACTACATTGATTTGTTCACTTGTTCCAGCCATTTCACCATCTAAGATCCTTTTTGCGTAAGGACAAGTGAGTTCATCATGTAAGTCATCACATGGTTTACAATAAGGCATTGAATCATCAACTAAGTTAGTAGACTCAAGTGGATTTGGTGGCCTATGTTCATTAGGGGGGGGCCCTCTTTTGCCATCTATCATTTCCTCGATTTGGGAATCTCCCCGCCTGATTCCTTTCCATGGCCACCAACCGATTTTGGATAGCATTCATTTGATTCGTGTGATTCGCTTACATAGTCTTGATGAGAAGGGTTAACTCCCTAATAGGATCATGGGTAGCCTCTTCCTTGCCCTTGCCTTTGGAATCATTTGATTTCGATGGCCCTCTAGTGTAACCAGGAATCTCATATTTTCCTGATTGCTTTCTAGCCCTCTCCATTTTCAAGGCTTCCGTTTCAGCTATACCCAAAGTTGTAGGTTCCTTCTTCCTCAATTCATAAGCAGTATCCACACCAAAAGCATCTACATATGAGCATGAGAGAAATTCATCTAGAGGTTTAACAGTTGCAGGCATGCTTTTAACCAATTCATTGAATCTTTTGTTAAACTCCTCCATGGTTTCATTCTCATTTTTCTTTATGGTGCTAATGGCACTAATCAGATGACTATTTTCTCTTCTCTCTCCATCCTTTCCCATGAAAGCATTAACAATCACTTGTAAAGAATCATACGTGTTAGCAGGTTGCTCAGTGAACCAATCAAGAGCATCCTCTTCCAAAGAGAGAACGAAAAGCCTCATCTTGACATCCTCATAGTTAGCAACGTTACACCACTTAAAGATGCAAATATTAAAGTTCTTTACATGTGATGCAGCGCTAATGGCATTGTTACCTTGAAAAGAAGGCAACCTTTCAATAGCCTTGTCAGGGATATTGTGAGGATAGCCATTAATGTTAGTAAAGTTACAAGGAGCAAAAAGATCATTCATGGTGTTAGGCTCAACTTGTTCCTAAAACAACAAATGAATGTCGGAAATAGCCTCTTGCCCAAGACTAGCAAGAGCTCTAATATGAGAAAGTCTATTTAACCTCTCTCTGAAAACCATTTCAGGATCAGGAGAGGGGCTAACTAGACCACTTGAATTTCTCCTAGTAGAGACTCTTGCAAAATTAGGATTGAGTGGAGTCACCACTTAAGCAAGAATCTAAATGTAAAATTCAAATATGCCAAAACTTAAAGTTAGTCGTTTTACCAGGCACAAGAAAACTTGTCCCAGGCAACGGCGCCAAAAATGTTATCGCTTGCTGCCTACACCTACCTATAGTTAGTGGGAAAAGCCTTCAACTCCACAGGTGTGGTTGGTGGCAAGGAACTCAGAGAAGGGGTTGTCACCTATTCCCGACTCTCTCCGTTTAAGCTATCTCCTAGGTTAACTAAGGGCGGTAGTCCCTAAAGGCAAACTAAATCAAAGATGTGAGGCTTCTAAGAGAATTTATTTAGAAGGAATTACTTATCAAAGATGACTCAATTCCAAGATGTAAACAAGCATATAAGTATATGAGCAATATTCAATGATTTTTTCAAAATATAGACCAGTGCTTTAAAGTAAATGACAAGTGCTTGCTCAAAAATGAAATTCAAGATACAATGACAATAATCCCACAAAGGAAGTGTTAAACCAAGATTAACATATAAGCATCACTTGCAATAAATGAAAAAGTACTTGTAAGGGAGTGTTCAAGTAACAAACGATAGTGACATTAAATATTCATGAGCTAAATAACCACCAAAGTAACAAGTACGTGAGATAGCAAAATTGCGAGTAAAGTTGTGATGAGAAGGTGCTCTTGGTTTATTTTATTAATAGAATTTTAAAACTATTTTCAATTTAACTCCTGTCCCCAGACCTCATCCTCACCCGAAATCCGGGTCTCACAGTGAGGAGTCAATAGGGGTGGAGGGTCCCTGATGTCTATACAACCCACTTAAGTTGGAGGATAATATTTAGAGATGCAAGTTGTTGAGGAGGTAAATCCCCTCTGCGGGCAGAGGTGATCCCTACTAGCCCAGATCGGGTCTAGCAACAATCAGGGCACGCAGTGACGCAGGTCTCTAGTTACAAAACGACAAAAACATAACGAATTGCCTACCTCAGGTCCTACGCAGTGGTTGTTGAAGAAAGGATGACGCTTCCCGTCTTCGCTTTAGCAGTTCACGATCCTTCCGCTTGACACGTCCGAACACCTGCACACATGCAAAGGATACAACAATATACCACGTAAAATCTAAATCTTGTAAGCATACATCAGTCAGAGAGGATGTAATTCATTGTATCAAGAAAAAGACACATGAATGAAACCATAATCAAAGTCACTTATCATTAAAATAACAAAGGAAAGATACAACCCAAAGCTCTAACGCTGGATCTTCCTTCGGCGGGGCTGACAGCGAAGCACGTATCAATGAAGCTTGTCAGACACGGGACGAAGCTCTCTCTCTTTGGCTTAGCTCTCCACAGTTGTCCGGCTATAGTCTCCTTGCTACAAGTTCAGCTCCTAGCTTGCTAAATGAAAAGGCAAGCTTATATAGATGGTGGAAGGGGAGTTGGGATCCCTACAATCATGGGATTGGCCCTATCTCTAAGGAAGCTTCCATGATAGGTGGAAAACCATCTCCCATACATGGAGATTCGGAGCTAAACCTCCCAACTCATTTTAGAGACTCGTTCAGGAGCTTGTTGGAATCAAACTTCCGCCATTTATTTTTAAAAAACACTCCTTATTAAGCTTGGCGTGAGTGAGACACTGGGACAGTGCGCCAGTTGGCGCACCCTCTATGGGGGATTTTCCCCATTGGCGCAAGGGCTGAACTGGCTGGTCGCGCCAAGGCTAAAAGATCAGTTTTTAGGGTTTTGCAGATGAAACTTTCTTCAGAGGAATGATTGTCCTTGTCAAGGGGGATGCCATGAAAGTGGTTTCAGGTCATGTCACTGCTCACAGGTCACAGGAAAGGCCCTCCAATATGTGGGACGTGGGATTGCAGAGACGGTGACAAAATGCTATGTAACACAAGTCTAATTTAGTATGCAAAGTGAAATGCCTAAATGGAAATGCTCTTAGTAAGATTGTTCCACAAGATCACTTTATATATTTTCTCAAGTAAACATAAGATGCATAAGATTCAAGAATATTTAAAATTGTGATGAATCAATTAAAAGCTTGATGCTTATGAACAATTAATTTGCATGTAAAGTAAATTGCAATGCTTTTAAAAATGAAATTGAGATTTGTGCTCACAATAGCTTTGCAAAAGGAACTTTAAACTTGAGGAAATTAGCTTGACATGAAAATAAGTGACTGCTTTGAAATGCAAACTTTGTCAAGTACACAATGCTTCAATGCTCTTAAAATGGAAATGTGGCTTGAGATTTGTGAAGCAAACTTTAGGAAAAAGAAATTGTGTTACTTTCCAATTAGAGCATGCATATGTGATGTGAAAGAAAATGGAAATGTCAAAACCACTAAGTCAATCTATCTACAAATTCTCTCCTTTGAAATGGAGAGATAGGGTTGCCAATGGGTAAAACCCATGCTCCCACAACAAAAACATAAATTTTTATTAATTTTACAAGAAGGAACTGACCATGAGGCCTTTTCTAAACCAAGGAAAGTCTTTACAAATAAAAATTGAGACCATAGACTTTTCCTCGATGAGAATTTCTAAAAACTCAAAAAAAATTCAGACTTTACAATAGGAGAAGAGAAGCTAAGCCTCTTCTATGCCCACAACCAAAGAAGAGAGAGAGTTATCTTCCTCATTTGCAATTCAGATCCCAAAGGTCCTGCAACAACTTGTTAGTAATTTCTCGTAGTTTTCCACTCAAACTGTCACAAAAAAAAGTTCGAAAAGAGGGCTACAAAACCAATCAAATATTAGACACATAAAATTACAAAATATTGCACAACAATTTACAAAGGGCTAAGCCAAAGAGTTTGAGTAAACTCTCATCTTTGCTTAGTCATCTTCAAACTCTTAGATAGCAAATGAAAGCAATGAAGCATAATGTTTTAAAAGATATTCAAATTTAGAAGTATTCGGCTTGCATACAAACTATGTCCCAAAACCACTCTGTAAGATAAGACTATGAAGGTTCAAAGAACAAATGAGAGCTCCTTTGAGAATGTATCAAGAGTGGGTTGGTCTCTCAAAAGACATCTCCCAACACTTGATTCTTTGATCCCAACAAGATGTTCCCTCTACAAAACTTCAATCAAGAATTAGTTCCATATAGATCTAACAATAAACAATGATAAGAAACTCTAAAGATTTATTTGAAACCAACTAGAGCATTCTATACCTAGAGCATACTCCTAAATCAAATGTCAATGTAAGGTAGCTCTACATTAACAAATCTACAAGAGTATATGGAAACAAATTAGATCAAAGCATGAGTAAAAGGAATTATACCATTGATCAGCAATTCATCACACTCCAAAAGGAGGAACACCTCATGAATGAAACCCCAAAGTCTTTATTGATATTTTTGAAAGTGTACAAGGCAGCAGCGCTTCCGCAAGCACAATAGCTAGTAAAACAATGATACAATAATGAGAGCGAAGACTCATTTAAATAGGAAATGGAAGCCAATCCCAATGACGAATTCATAAGATAAGTGGAAAAATGGTGGAGATCACAAAGCCAAATTGGACTCCAAGTGTATGAGAGCCCAAAACATATGTGATGTTAAATCTGAAATGTGGCAGTGGAACTTATGTAGCATGTTGTGAAGTGGCAGCGAGTTCTTGTCTTTGTCGGCAGCGAGTTCCCTTAACTGATATGTGCATTATTTTCATGAGACAATTGTTAGACTAAGTAGGAGAAATATCCCACTCAACGAGCTACTAACCCAAACATATGAACCTATGATAAACATGTGTCAAATCTGTCCATGCATGAGTTCTAGAAGACTGTCCGCATATTACCTTCTCACCATGTGCGTTTTTTCCTGTGTTTGACAGCTGCAAAATGAAGTGGAGAAAGGAGGCGACAAATCCCCATCAAATCTAGAAATATCTCTAACATAACAACCACAAAAAATATGCTTTGCGTGCTTGCTATAGTGACTACTGTTAACTGCGTGTATGGGCTGGTTTCCTATGCAGCGTGGAGCTGGAAAATAGTGGCATGCTACGTACAAATGGATGTTACGTACACAAGTGGAAGCTGGTAGCATATTTTCTGATTTCGGTGATGACTATGGGCCATCGTATCAACGAAATTGCCAGCGTGGAGCTTCCTTTACTTGGGTGTACGTAGAACTTTAATTTGGCATGTGCATATTCCTTAGCATTTGATCATACGTAGAGCATGGAGTAAGGTGGGGTCCCTTCCCACCCACTTTATCCTAACTTTAGACTTTAATATATTTGATTTAAATTAAATCAAATAGTAACTTCAAACTTTTTTCTTTGCCTCATGAATTCCTCGTTGGGCTATTTGACTGCCTTTGACTTGGCATTTGGAACTTTGTCTTTGACTTGTGCTTCATGTGGTGGGCCCCACATGGCTTCCACATCATCCTTTACTTCTCCACATAATTGTCATGTCAAAATTTGACTTATTTTGACTTTGGAAAATTTTCTAAATTTTTCCATTTATTAATTTTTTTTTGAATTTTCTCTCATTTTTTCCACTCACATTAGTTAAATTGGCTTTGGAGGGAGTATAAGTCATTTTTTGACCCTCAAAGTGGGTCCTAGGATAATACTAGGTGAATGAATGATCAACAATAAGTTGCCTTCTTCCTTTTGTCTCCAACAGCCCAATGTCCCTCTTGGGCCCCACCTAGGACTGCACTGCCCCCTCACTGGCCACTCCTGCACTGCCTCTCCTTGGCCAATCTCAACATTACCACTCAACCCAAGGCAGAGCCTTCTCATTGGCTCTCCCGGCCCCAACTTAGGCCTTAATTTTTCCTTCTAACTATAGGAAAATAATTCTGCTTTACTTTATTGTGATTTGTGCATCCGAGCCCACATTATTTATGCCTAACATTACGGAAAAGCCAAAATCTGTCAAAAAATAATACTCCCAATTCGCTGACTGCTAATTAGGGATATTACAGGAGTCCAAGATTAATTTGGCCGAATTTTCTAAACACACTAGATGGCTCAAATAGGGGACTCTTTCCATCCAACAGTTGTAGATTTTCAAGGCCAGTGCAGAAGCTTGAGGAGGCACTTCATAGCATCAAAGCAGTACAGTTCTCACCTAGGGTTTGTCTCGCTTGCTTTAGCAAGCCCAGGTGCACATATTTCACAGATTTGTACCCTCCTCTTTTGATAATAAAATGGCTCAGCATGGCGCAGTTTTTGGCTGAATTTTTGGTGTTTAGTTTTTGTTAATTTTTGTGTGTGCATGGTGGATTTTGCTTTGTTTATCACTGATATTTCCTATTAGGAATATTACAGTGGTATCAGAGCTTCGGTCTTGGCTCAGTCATGGGGGCACTTCTATGACAACAGAGGAAAATAAGAATGTTCCCTACTGGAGGCAGAGTCGGGACAGGGAGTTGGAGATCACACCTAATACTGAGACCCCAAAACAAGAGGTAGAGGAAATAGACATGGTGGAGCCCAAGAGAAAAGAGGAGGCAACTTTTGATAGCCTCTTGAGGGCCTTGAATGACTTGGCCAGGGAACAGAATGAGATGTTGGAAGAGATTAAGCAACAAAACCAGGACAAGGGCATTCACCGAGATTTCTTATTTGGGGAAACTTCAGGGGCTTCCCACCAGTATGACCATCATTCCCACTTGACTCACCCAGCCACTTTCAGTGGGCTAACCAGGACTACGTTGGCCACATTTTTTCCCTCAAGAGCAGATGAGCAGGTTGGTCAAGATGACATGCCTATGGGAGAATATTTTCGGGAATGGCAGTCTAGGGGGAGGATTTTCGAGTTGCGGTGTCCTTCCGAGAATTTTGCCAGTTGAAGCAGAATGACAAGGGCAAGGGCACAAGGGGCTCAGGCATGCGAAATTTCTAGTTGCAACATACTATTAGGAGGATGTATCTTCCCACTTATGATGGGTCATCCAAGTGGACGACTAGGGCATGGGTAGAGAAGTTGGACACATACTTTCAGCTTAGTCAGATGACTGAGGTGGAAGCCATCAAAATGGCTACCTAGTACTTGGAGGGGGCAGCACATGATTTGTGGTTCCATGGGTTGACCATGCTAGGGCATGCCAGCACGACTTCCTACGAGGACTTCACATGGAGTGTTGCAGAGCATTTTGATAAAAGGGATCCAGAGGACCATTTCAGAGAGTTGACACAACTCAGGCAGACAGGCGGCCTCGAGCACTACATATCGGAGTTTTTGAGGGTATCAATGATCGTACCTAACTTGTTAAATGCCAGGAGGGTCTATACCTTTGTTGAGGGCTTGATTGAGCCTCTGCGTGGGCTAGTGAGGTCTCATAGGCCCAACACTTTACAGGAGGCAGTATCATGCACCAGGGATTTGCAGGACGCAATTCCCAAGGCTAGGGCAGCAATTCCACCACGAGCTCCTTTCCCACAAAGGGGCCTTGACACTAGGCCTCCACGACAGCAAGATATTAAGGGGTGTGTGAAATTGGACAATGAGAGCCAGAGAGACCTCCGTAGGAAAAAGTTGTGCTTCAGTTGCCAGGATCCATAGGCACCAGGGCACAGGTGTACTAAGGGAAAGGCACACTACATAAAGGTGTTTTTTGATAGTGAGACGAAGGACGATGCAGAGCAAGAGGTAGGTGTTGGTGATGATGAGACACAGGTGACAAGAGTAGGGAGAGGAGGCCCACCACTCCCACCGGGAGGAGCTCCTTTCTTGCCTACAGCGAGAGTTATCACTTCACTTTGGGCAATGCCAAAGTATCTTACTCTAAGGATCAGGGGCATGGTGTAGGGACAACGTTTTTTGGTGCTAGTAGACAGTGGGGCAACCCACAATTTCGTAGATGCCCAGATGGTGGAGAGAAGAGGCATACAAAGTCACACAGAATCCTTTGAGGGCTTCTTCATCTTAGAGCTGAGAGACTGTACCATGCAGTGTACTAGATACGTTCCCGAATTGACAGTGGTGATGGTGAACTATTTGATGACGGACCATTTCTTTGTGGTTGACATTCCAAACACCAATGTGGTGCTTGGTGTTCAGTGGCTCTACTCTCTGGGGTGTGTTACCCCGGGGTTGCGAGGAAACCGTGCCCCCTTAAGCTCCCTAGCTCAGGCTTCGCTCGTGGGGAGCGTTTCGGAAACGCTAGGAAACGCGCTTCCGAAAACGCTTCCTATCGGGAGCGTTTTTCGGGAGCGCGTTTCCGACCTGAAAAAACGCTCCCTGTTTTTTCGGGAGCGTTTCAGGGAGCGTTCGGAAGCGAACGCTCCCGAAACGCTTCCGACGTTAAAAAAACGCTTCGGGAGCGTTTTTTAAACGCGGGAAGCGTTCGCTCCCGAACGCTCCCCGGCAGGAAAAACGCTCCCCGCCGCGCGGAAATTTTTTTATGAAAAATTTTCGATTTTTATAAAAAGGGGGGGGGGTTTCATTGTCAGTTATTGTTTGTTAGTTGAGAATTGAGATTGAGTGAGAAGGAGAGCCGAGAGCGCAAGGTTTGGTTGACAGCAATCAGGAGAGCAAGGAGCAAAGTTGACAGGAGAGCAAGGAGCAAGGCTGACAGGAGGATTGCAAGAAAGAGGTAGGCCTTCTAATCCAATTTTGTATTTTCTAAGATGAATTTGTAGATTGTTAAATTGTTTGAAAATGAAAACTTGAATTTTGCTTGAATGTTGCATTTTATTGGATTTAAAACTTTTAAAATGAGTTGTTTTTTTCCTATGTTGCATTTCCTATTCCCATTTGGCATTTTTCTATTTGTTTTGCAGGCTAGATTCTAGAAACTTGGAACTTGTTTCCATCATGGCTATATGGCTAGGAATTTTCCTCATGTTGGTTCCTTTCTTTGTGATAATGGTGTTGGAGAGTGCTAGAAGAAAGAGACAAATCAGAGAAGAGGAGGATGAAGAGGAGGGTTATGGTGGATCTGAAGAAAACCCTGAAGAGGAGGATTATG
Organism: Pinus albicaulis; assembly: GCA_034641835.2. NCBI lineage: Eukaryota > Viridiplantae > Streptophyta > Pinopsida > Pinales > Pinaceae > Pinus > Pinus albicaulis. The sequence continues at coordinate 426,404,813 of CM076572.1, forward strand.
CTGAGGAGGAAGTGGGGAGTGGAGACCCTGAGAACCTAGAATCCCCAACTAAACAAGACCAATATCCTTTGTGGAAATATGTTCAAAAACAAGAAGGAGGGAAAGGTGGTGGAACCACTAAATTTATTTGCCCCATTGCAATAAACAATACCATGGTTCATACACCCGTCTGAGAAGGCACCTTTGTGGGATAATGCCAGGAGATGGAACTAAAAATTTTGGAATCAAAGTTTGTACTTCTATGCCAGCACCACAGAGAGAGATATATAGGAAGGAAGAGGGGGTTTCCATACAGAGATCATCTAAAAGATCTAAGGGTATCGCTGATTCAGGCCCAACACATTCAACTTCCACCCATGCCAGTGGTTTCGGAAGCAGTGGCACTAGATTAAGGCGTAGAACCATATCCGATTTCCTAGACGAAGGGTGTAGGAATGATGTGGATTCAAAAGTTTACCGGTTTCTATATGCATGTGGGGTGCCATTCAATGTTCTTCGCTCACCTTATTGGCATGAAATGGTTTCTACCATTAATGATGCCCCCAAAGGATACAAAAGCCCTGGGTATGACAAGGCCAAAACCGTGGGTCTTGATCATGAAAGAGCTAAAATAAATCATTCTTTGGCTAGAATGACAGGCTCGTGGAATGAGCATGGGTTGTCCATTGTCTCTGATGGATGGACCAATGTAAAAGGAAAACCATTGATAAATGTTTTGGCTGTGTCGGTTAGTGGTGCAGTGTTCCTGGCAGCTTATGATTATTCAGATAAATTCAAAACTGGCATTAACATTGCAGAACCATTACTTGATATAATTGAAAAGACTGGGCCATACAATGTGATACAGGTCATCACTGATAATGCTGCTAACTGTAAGGCAGCGGGAGCAATTGTTGAGGATAAATACCCCAACATTTTTTGGTCTGGGTGTTTGGTTCACACAATGAACCTTTTGATGCATGATATCATAAAAAACAAACAACCTCAGTTCAAATGGCTTGGTGATTTGTACAAGAGAGGTAAGAAAATGATCAAATTTGTTACAAATCATAGCAATACCCATGGGCTTTTCCGTACTCACTCCAAATTGGAGTTGTTGAAAATAGGAAAAACTAGATTTGCTAGTTATTACCTCACCTTCAAGCGCCTTTTGAAGGTAAGAGAGTCATTGGCTGCAATGGTATCAAGCCCACACTGGCAGCTATTAAAGGACAGGGCGGCAACAATAGTTGACAGGCAAGGTTTCGAACATGTGGAGGAGACTGCCCTTGACCATCTGTTTTGGGCACGTATGAGGGAAATTGTGAGTTTTACAAAGCCCATTTATAACATGATTCGCTTTGCAGATACTGATAAACCAGTGATTGGAGAGGTTTATGAGCAGATGGATAGCATGTTGGGGCAAATAAAAGATATTGTTAAGGATAATGATCCCATTTTGTATGCTATGATTCATGACTCTGTGTGTGCACGGTGGAATAAACTCAATGTTCCACTACATGCTTTGGCATATATCCTTACGCCAAAATATTACTCTCCATCTTGGTTGGGCCAACCTGCACCTGGAGGTGGGGTTAGTGTGAAACCTCACACAGATCCAGAGGTACAAGAAGGGTACATGAAGGCATTGGACAAATTGGTACCTGACAGGGAAGAGTGTGCTAGATTGCGCCTTGAATTAAGCAAATACTTCAGTTGCACTGCTAACTTTGGTTCATTCCATGCAATGGAAGACAAGGACAGATTCAATGCTCTCACATGGTGGGAAGCATATGGCGGCATGGGACTTTTGCAAAGTTGGCTAAAAAAGTTCTCTCACAAGTTGTGAACACTTCTTCTGCAGAGAGGTGTTGGAGCACCTACAACTTTATACACAATGTGAGAAGAAACAGGTTGAATGAAAACCGAGCTGAAAGCTTGGTTTATGTGCATTATAACTTGAGGTTGTTGAGCCATTATTGTGATCGGGCAAATGAGGATCAATCATACAGAGTCTGGGACAACAACCCAGAGGATGATAATTTGGAGGACGACACGTTACATCTAGAAGAATTGGAAGCAAAACTTTATAGGGATGATGATGAAGCATCAGCAGCACCGCCACACACAGGGCCAGTCCCACCATCTACTGGTAGCAGTGCGGGTGCCAGTGCCAATGCCACTCCTCGATATCACACTATTGTTCCTTTGCAGATCCAGCCTCCACCTTCTGGTCGTGGTCATGGTACTCCTGAGAGTACTAGAAGACCAACAGGTCCTCGTGGCTCACAGAAATTAGACATTTCTCGTGGGCGTGGCAAGGGGCCAGCCAGATAAAATATATTTGTTGTTTACTATTTTCTATTTGTTGTTGACAGTTGAACAGTTGAAACTTGACTTGCTACTGATTTCATATATTTAAATTTTTAATGAAGTTGGCATTTATAAGTTTATTGTTTACAAGTCATTATGAATTATGAATATGATGCTTCATGAAAGTTATATGGTGATCAATGAATCAATGATGATAAATGTTATATAATATCAATGATGATAAATGTTATATATTGAATCTTGAAATCAATGAATCAATGATGATAAATGTTATATATCAATGATGATAAATGTATATTGAATTTTGAAATCAATGAATCAATGATGATAAATGTTATAATATATATATCAATGATGATAAATGTATATTGAATTTTGAAATCAATGAATCAATGAATCAATGATGATAAATGTTAGATATTGAAATTTGAAATCAATGATGATAAATGTTATATATTGAATTTTGAAAGCTTGAAACCTTCAGATTGATGATTTGCGAGACTCAAAAGTCAATATGTTGTATGCTTCCAACTCGTGGGCGTGGTTGATGAAGATTATAACTTCTAGATGATTGATGTTATATGATTCAATCTATGTTTTTATGTTTTTTATATCTAATTCATCATTCTACATGTTTTTGTTGACATATATGCATCAAAATATAAAAAATATTAAAATATATATATAAAAACGCTCCCGAAAACGCTCCGGACCCGAAAATTTTTAAAAATGACGCTTCGCTCCCGCTCCGCGCTCCCGCTCCCGCTTCAAAGTAACCTTGGTGTTACCACTGATTGGCATAAATTGGAGATGGAGTTCACAGGACCAGATGTGAAGTTGGTTTTGTTGAGAGGCATGCACTCATATCCCCCACAGACACTGTCAGCGCATAGGATGGAGGCAGACTTGGGACATGGGGATATAGAGTAGGATGTTGAGCTCAAGATATCTGATGCAGGGGGCGGACCCAAATCACCACACGCAGACGTCCAGGCCATTCTAAACAAGTACCCAACAGTATTTGGAGACATCCCACCAAGGCGACCACCTAACAAGTGGTTTGAACACACTATTGAGCTAGAGCCATGGGTACAAGCAGTCATCATGACCCGATATAGACATCCTAAGCCCTATTGAGATCAGATTGCGCGAGCTATCCAGGAGTTGTTAGCATTGCAATTTGGAGCACATTAGGCCCAGCTCTACGCCCTTCGCTTCATCAGTTGTTCTCGTAAAAAAGAGGATGGTACGTTGCAGATCCACATTGACTACAGAGCTCTTCATAAGAAGACGTTAAAGAATTGGTACCCCATCCCCCGCATAGATGAGCTTATGGATGAGCTTAGACGAGCCAAGTACTTCTCTAAGATAGGCTTACATTCAGGGTACCATCAGATTCAGGTGAGGGAGCAGGATATCCATAAGACAACTTTTAGGTGTCACTACGACCACTTTGAGTTTTTGGTTATGCCCTTTGGGCTGACCAACGCACTCGCTCCTTTCCAGTCTTACGTGAACCATGTGTTCCACAAGCAGTTGCGTAGGTTCGTGCTGGTGTTCTTTTACAAAATATTGATTTATAGCAGAACATGGGAGGAGCACCTACAACATATAGAGGAGGTGCTTTTGTATTTTGGAGGGGTGACAGTTTTATGTGAAGTTGTCTAAGTGTGAGTTTGGGTTGACTGAGATGCTCTACTTGGGGCACATTATTAGACAAGACGGAGTGTGGGTGTACGAGGAGAAGATTAAAGCTATCCGGGACTGGCTAGTTCCCCGAAATGTGAGTCAGTTGAGGGGATTTGTGGGCATTTGCACATATTATAGGAAGTTCGTAAGGGACTTCTCACAGCTAGCGGCACCCCTCACAAATTTGACTAAGAAGGGGGCATTCACATGGACGAATAGGGCACAGGCAGCATTTGAGCACCTCAAGAAGGTGATGAGAAATTGTTCGGTGTTGGCTTTGCCTGATTTTACATGGCCATTCACCTTGGAGTGTGATGCATCAGGTGAAGACGTTGGTGCAATATTGTCATAGGGAGGCGACCCGATAGCTTTTGAGAGTCGAAAAGTCCTTAGTCATGAGAGGTTGTACTCTATCTACGACAAGAAGATGTTGACCATGCAATGCAATGGCCAAATTTTGACAGTACTTAGTAGGAAACAGGTTCAGAGTGAAGACTGATCATAACAGTCTTCACCACTTTTTGGTGCAGAATTGGGTCAACAGGATTCAACCCTATGATTTTGACATAGAGTATGTCAAGGGAAAGCAGAACATAGTGGCAGATGCCTAATCCAAAAGGCTCGCAACACTTTCACTCATGATCATCTACCATGATTGGAAAGTGCAGCTTTTGGTGGAGTACTCAAAGGATCAACATGCATGTGATACCTTGGATGGTACCCATGGGGATGAGCGCAACTAAGTGATGGATGATGTTATTTATTACAAGGGGCGCATATATCTGGTACCTGGTTCACAGTTGAGGCGGGAATATTCTCCATGTAGCACATGATTCGCCACTATCAGGACATCAAGGGTTCCTAAAGACTTACAGAACAGCTACGGAGCACTCCACTTGGAGGGGCCTCAAGGGGGATGTGTTGAGGCATGTGAAAGAGTGTAAGGCCTGCCAAAGAAACAAGGGGGAGTTGACTTATCCCACTAGGTTAGTGCAGTTGTTTCCCATTCCTAAGGAGAAGTGGGAGAGCATTTCGATGGACTTCATCACAGGACTTCCTATGGTGCAGGGACGTGACTGTATATATGTAGTGGTGGATTGGTTGACGAAGCATGCTCACTTCTTTGCTATCCCCACTAGCTACACTACTTCGCAAGTTGTAGAGCTTATCTTTGGAGAGATTTTCGAGTTGCATAGTCTCCCCAAGACCATAGATAGTGACAAGGGCAGTCCTTCATAGGGCATTTTGGCAGGAGCTCTTCAAGTTGGCAGCCACAGAGCTCACTCCCAGTACCAGCTACCACCCTCAAACAAACAGGCATACCAAGATTGTTAATAAGAGGCTAGAGGGATATTTGCGAAACTATGTGACAGGGCAGCAGCGAGCTTGGATGAGATGGTTGAACCTGGGGGAGTATTGCTACAATACTACCTACCATATGTCTATTGGTATGTCACCTTTCTATGCTTTATATGGATATGATGCTTTATCTTTTGCTGACCTGTTTTTGGAGACAATAGGGCCCCAAGGGCGAAACATTGGATACAAGAGAGCCAAACCATCCTTAAGGCTCTTAAAGACAATTTACAGGCCGCCCAAAATCAGCAAAAATTGTATGTAGACAAGCACAGTGTTGAGAGACATTTTGAGGTGGGAGACTTGGTTTTCTTGCGTCTCCCACCATACAAACAATCCACGTTGAAGCAGAAGGGGGCCGAGAAGTTACATCCACGTTTCTATGGGCCCTACAGGGTGATCAGGAGGATTGTTGAGGTGGCATATGAGTTGGAGCTTCCACCTGGAAGGAAGGTACACAATGGCATTCATGTCTCCTGCCTCAAGAAGGTATTGGGACAAGATGTGACAACACCTACTGAGCTACCTTTGTTGGATGATGATGGGCATTTGGTTCTTAATCCTGAGGCTATTTTAGATACCAGGGAGAGGAGATTAAGGAGCAGGGTTATCAAGGAGTTTCTAACTAGATGGAAAAACCTGCCTGATGAGGATGCCACTTGGGAGGGTGAATAGATACTTCAACACCCATCACTACAATTGCTTGACAACATGCAACATTTTGGCAGGGAGGACTATGATATTCCCACTTAACAAATATTTCTAGGTGAAAAACAATTTTGCTCAATTTTGACATTTTTGGTTCTCAACTTAGGAAAAGTGGGTTAGGACCCCACTTTGATTTTTGGGGGAAATGGGTATCCAACATTAGGAAAGGAGAAAATTTAGAGAGAGGTGGAAGGTGGGGACCACTCCCAAAAAGGGGTATTCGTACCCCCTTGAGCAATTGAACTTGGTGAAGAGGGAGAAGAGGGAATGCAAATTGGGGGACCCACTTGGGTGAGATGGGGCAACGAGTTAAATTGAGAGGAGATTCATTTTGGGTCTTTTGCTAATTCGAGAATCCAACCCTCTTGTACACTTGAGTTGTTGAGGCAAGTCCCTTATATATAGTGACTGTCTTCCAGCTTCTAGGCCAACATGATCTATGGAGGGTTAGCCGACTTCTTCAAGGGGATTCACATCATACTTTGAGCCAACATCAAGAGACCTAGTGACAAGGTCATGGAGCATACTTTTTTGCATCAACAATGTGTCCTTTCACAAGTGTAACAACACTTCATATACATGACTCTAAATTATACAATTATGACAAGATGAAAAATCCCTAATGACATCAAGAATAAGTCTTTGACCTATAATAAAAACTCCTTGCTCATGAAACCCATGAAGCAAGTATTTACAAAATACATTTTATTATCTTTGTCTTCTTCATTACATAAATTCATAATTACTAGTCATTATGAAGACCGAACCTAGTTACACTTTCCGACACGCAGTTCATAGAGCGGGTTGCACGTGGGAGAGGCTTGGCAGGGAATTTGGAGCTGGGCTTTTCTAGGAGTTATATGGAGGCTGATTGAAGGATTTTCTCAGCATTTTGGAGAGGTTTTTGGTGTATGATTCCCTGGAGTGCGAATTACACAGCTGGAGTACGGGCTCACTATAATTGGGGTAATTTCGGAAGGTTGGAACTAGGCCCAACCCTTTCTAGGAATTTCTAGTTTATTTGAGGGGAGTCCAAGAATAATTTGGCCGGATTTTCTAAGCAATCTAGACGGCTCAAACAAGGGACTCTTTCCAGCCAACAGTCATAGATTTTCAAGGCCAGCACAGAATCTTGAGGAGGAAGCACTTCATAGCATCAAAGCAGCACATTTCTCACCTAGGGTTTGTCCCACTTGCTTTGGAAAGCCCAGGTGCACATATTCCATACATTTGTACCCTCCTCATTTCATAATAAAATGGCTCAACTTGGGGCATTTTTTCGTTGAATTGTGGTGTTTAATTTTTGTTATTTTTTTGTGTGTGCATGGTATATTTTGCTTTGTTTATCATTTTTATTTCCTATTAGGAACATTACGCAAGGAGAGTCTATAGACCAAGATGCAGGAGAAAGAAAGGCAACAAGAAAAATCTAGAGAGCCAAGGAACAAGGGAAGTCGCAAGCTTAAGGAAACCTAGACACAACTTGAAGAGGTTGGCCAATGTTGATTTTCTTAGTGCAATACAGACTAGCACATTACTTCTAAGAAACTAATAATTACTTTTGATGTTGATCTCCTTTTAGATTATTTCAACATATCATTCAACAATTATACTTCAGAATTCAACTATAAAAGAATAATAGAACAGTAGAGATCACAATACACAAAGATAAAAAAAGATTTACCCTGGGAAAACCCACCAAGGGGAAAAACCCAGTAACCTTTTCAATAGAGAAATTCTTTTGTTTAACAAGAGACACACCAAGACCTATGGTCAAACCTGGTCAACCCCTCCAAGTCAAGCCTCCTAGTCTAATCCAAAATTTCATACTGCCTATACTTGCCTAGAATCTCGGCCCTACTCCAATAGCCAGTTGTCCAGAATTTCAGCCCTACTCCAATAGCCAGTTGCCCAGAATTTCGGCCCAACTCCAAATGCCAGTTGCCCAGAATTTCGGCCCTTGCAACTGCCTAGAATTTTTGCCCCCTACAACATAATTTGCCCAGAAAGTGTGAATTGCAAAGAGAGATAAATCTTCCACATGTGCGAGTTAGGAGAAGGAGAGAGAGAGAGAGAGAGGATGATTTCATCCTTCTTGTCCTTCGCTTCCTTGCCCATAAACTTGCTTGAGAGAGATGCAAATTGGTAGTGGAAGAATGAGGTTGACATGCCTTTGTATAGTGATTTGTCTTGGCCAAAGGGGTGTGTCTTTTGCCTGGGCCAACTTGACTTGGAGGGAGGTTGACTTGACAACTTTTGGAGCCAAAAAATTACAATTCAAAAATTCAAATTTTCTTCTTTTAAAAGTCGTGATGGGACTTTGACTCAAAATAATTTTTTCTTTTGACTCTAGCATTTAAAATATTCTTTACAATAATAAATACAAGTACATCAAGTGGCCAAATATACATTATGAAGATCGACCATAGTTACAAATTCAACACTCCCTCTTAACTAGGGACGTATTCATAATCATTGGCATAGATGTTTTCAAGTTGACAAATTTCTCTAAGAAAAAGTTATATCAAATCAGCATCAACATCATCATTTTCCATCAGCATCTGCTAATGGCCATATTTCGGGCGGTACCAAACCCATGACATTTTCATTAGCATATCAGGACTCACTCCTCCAGAATGATCGGTCCTCCAATCCCAAGACCTCTCCCTAGGCCAAAATGTTGAGACCCTCAACTAGCAAGCACTCACTCACCTTTCCTAGTCAGCACTCTGGGCCAACACCTCACTCAACCCTCCTTGGTTGGTGATCGGATCTAGATGTTGAAAGACCTCACTACACCCTCCCTGGTGTGTGATCAGGTCTAGATGTTGGAAGACCTCACTACACCCTCCCTGGTGTGATCAGGTCTAGGACCTCACTACACCCTTCTGGTGTGTGATCGGGTCCAAATACTAACAAACTTCACTACACCTTTTCCAGTGTATTATCGGGTCTACTTCGAGAGGCACTCACTCAACCCTACTTGTTGAGCACTCTGGGACCTCTCAAACCATTCTCCCCTTTGGCAGAATGTCCATCAGTGTTGCAAGCATATCAGCACTCCCTCTCAACGAGAGAGGTAATCTCCATCAGCCCCAGCTTGTCTCTAAAGTACATGAACTTCTCTCTTGGCAACGGCTTTGCCAGAACATCAGTTGTCTACTCATCGGTGGAGAGGTAATCGAGCCTTATCGCTCTCCTCTGTAGTATGTCACGGATGTAGTGGTACTTAATCTCAATATGATTTGACCTATCATGGAACACGGGATTCTCTGAGAGCTTCACACAGCTTTGATTATTGCAGTGTATCATTGTCGGTTCCAACTCTTGGCCAAACAATCCTGCAAACAACTTTCAGAGCCATACTTCTTCGGTACAAGCCTCATTGGCTGTGATGTGCTCTGCTTCAACAGTGTTGAGTACAATTGACCTCTGCTTCCTACTCATCCATGATATCATAGCAGAGCTCGAACTAAACAATACCCCCGAGGTACTCTTCCCGTCATCAACACTTCCAACCCAATTTGCATTTGTATATCCCATAAGTTGTACATCCTTGTTTGCAACATATCTCAAGCCATAATTCATAGTACCACGCTCTCGTTTTAAAAAATGGCTGCTTCAACTCCGACTGTGTTTGGCCGACCGAGCATTAGGCCGGTCGATCCGACTGTGTACAAATCCGCCCAGGTTGGCCTACGGAGCCACCGAGCCGACCGGCTTTTGTACCGCCAGAATGTCCAGTCCAAATCCGGCCGAGCTAAAAACTTCATCCGTGGCCCAAAAACCGATTTTGTGGACTTCAAACCGGATTTTAATCCGCTGTTAGGTTTGTTTTAGGTTGTCTAAGCCCTCCCTATGCTATTTAACTAACCCAACCCCTCTATTGAGCTCACATCTTTCTCATTCAATTTGCTTGAGCATTTGTGAGAGTTTTCTGAAGATTGTGGAGTTGGTTTTGGAGCAGCAGTGAGGAGCTTATTGGGCAAGTTTTGGAGCAACAGTGAGGAGCTTATTGGGCAAGCTTTGGAGCAGCATTGAGCTAGAGGAAGCTAGAGGCTAGAGGTATTTATTTTTTCTCTTCTAAATCTGCCTTTGTTTGTTTTATTTATTTAGCAAATCTAGCATTTGCCATTTGCATTTGCATAGTTTTTGGCATTTGCCATTTGGTGAAAGAAATGAACATAGAATGAATAGTTTTTTTTTTTGTTTTCATGTTCAGATTTAAACATTTTATTTCCAAGTCAAAAACTCAGTCCAAAATGGCACCTAGAGCAAAAGACTCTGCTTGGGCATATGCTGAAATGGTTGGGGATCAAATGTTTTGCAAATTTTGCAAGAAAAAAATTAAGGAGGGTGGAGGGGGCATTCATAGACTGAAACTACATTTGGCTAGTGTTAAAGGCCAAATTACTGCATGTGAAGCACCAAACATTGGGGAAATTAGGAAGCAATTGAAAGAACAATTTGACAAGTTTGAGCAAGAGAAAAATAGGCAAAAAGAAATACAGGCTGAAATTGGGAGGAAGAGGAATCTACAACATATGATGGCTGCCAACTCAAGTTTTGAGTCTTTTAATTATGAGGATTCCTCATCTATCCCTTCCACTGATGCATCAAAAAACCCCTTTCGCTATGTTCCTCCCTCTAGGGAGTCTATTTCTGACAAGGGTAAGGGTGCAATGAGATATAAGGGTACTATTAAAAGTTTTTTTGTGCCCTCATCTCCCTCTGATAGTGCAACTGCATATGGTCCTAGTCCTCCAACTGTGCAGCCCACTTTAGATGCTCATTGGAAAAAAGAATTGAGAGATGTTGCTTGTGAGTACATTGCTAGATGGTGGTATGATGCTGATATTCCCTTCAATGCTACTCGTTCACCATATTATGAACCTATTTTTTATGCCATATATGCTGCTGGAAAGGGCTTCAAACCTCCTACTATGCATGAGTTAAGAGGATCTTTTTTGCAAAGAGAGATTTCAAACATTGATGATTATTTGAAAGAGTTCAAAAACTCATGGGCACGTACAGGATGTACCATCATGTCAGATGGATGGACTGATAAGAGGAACCGTACCATCATAAACTTTCTTGTCTTTTGCCCACGGGGAACCATGTTTCTAAGATCAGTTGATGCATCTGATAGGGTGAAAGATGCACAGTTGTTGTTACAGCTTTTGGATGAGGTTGTTGAAGAGGTAGGGGTGGCAAATGTTGTTCAAATCATCACAGACAATGCCTCTAACTATGTTCTTGCTGGTAAATTGTTAGAGGAAAAACACCCAACCATCTTTTGGACCCCATGTGCTACACATTGCATAGACCTCATGCTTGAGGATATTGGCAAAATAGACTGGATCAAGAACACTATAGAGCATGCCAAATGCATCACAAAATATATTTACAATCACTCATGGATTCTGAGTCTGATGAGGAAATACACAGGGGACAAGGAACTTATTAGGCCTGCCATCACTAGATTTGCAACACATTTTTTGACATTGCAATCTATGGGTGCCCAACATAGAAACTTGCAAAAGATGTTTTCTAGTGATGAATGGAATGAAAGTCAGTGGTCTCGCAAACAGGATGGCAAAGATGTGAAAAAGAAAGTCGTTGAAGAAATATTTTGGAAAAAGGCAGCAGGGATTGTGAAACTTGCTGAGCCATTGGTTAAGGTGTTGCGCTTGGTGGATGGGGAAAGATTGGCTATGGGCTTCATTTATGAGGCTATGGATCAAGCAAAGGAGCAGATAAGGGCAGCATGCAAGGACAGAGTGGCTAAGTATGGGCCCATTTGGGAAATCATTGATCAGAGATGGAACAATCAATTCCATCGCCCGATACATGCAGCTGGGTATTTTCTGAACCCAAGGTATCATTATAAAGCTCAGGAAATAGGAGCTTTGACTGGGGAGGTTAGAGATGGATTGATTGACTGCATTGATCACATGATCCCCACAGAGAGTGAGCAGTTGAAGATACACAAGAAGATCACTATGTTCAGCCATGCCACTGGTACCTTTGGCAAGAACCTTTCAAGGATTGCAAGGGAATCAGATGAGCCAGGTAAACAAAGAATTTCAATTTTCAAATTTATATTTTATAATTTATTATTTTGTATAATTGTTTATAAAATTATAATTTCAATTTCAAAGTTCGATATAAATTGTTGAGCTAACTGAAACTCATTTTTTGCAACACAATGGTGGGAGGCATTTGGTAGCCACTGTCCTGAATTGCAGAGGTTTGCAATCCGCATTTTGAGTCAAACTTGCAGTGCTTCTGGGTGTGAGCGCAATTGGTCCGTCTTTGAGAGGATTCACACACACAAGAGAAACCGTTTGGAGCAAAAACGGTTAAATGATCTAGTGTTTGTCCAGTACAACCTCCGACTAAGACGGAACCAATTGCTGAACAAAAGACCTGATTCAGATCCCATTGTGTTGGAGGATATTGATCCAACATCAGATTGGGTAGTGGAGTCTTGTCCACCAGAGTTTGACATAGATGGGGGGATTGACTTCGATTTAGTGATGGAGGATACTATGCTCAATGTAGATCCACTAGTAGCAGACCTAGTCCCAAGCCATCCAGTTGCAGGTGCAGGCACTTCCTCTAGTCAACCACGACGGAGACGCATAGCTCGTATATATGATTCTCAAGGTGGTAAGGGCAAGGGTATAGTTCCAGTTGAGGATGTTGATTCAGAGGAGGAGGCGGAGCGAGTGTCTTCCCCCTCTGGTTCAGAGTTTGGGGAAGAGGACATTGGCTTGTCATAGTCAGATGACTAGCAGTAGTTACTAGTGACTATTCATGTTTTGTTGTAGAGGCCATTTAGAGCCTCCTTAGTTATGTTTTTTGTTTTTATCTCTATATCATCATCATGTATTGGTCCTTGGACAGTGCACTGGGTGCAATTTTGATATAATGGATATATTCATGAGCCTACTTTGATCATATGTTGTCTTTTTTCTATATTGTAATGCTTTGTGTTTGGAAACATGAATAAAAATCTTTAAATTTATGTTTTTGTACAAAAAAATTAATATTTAATGTATTTTTTACAAAACCGAGTCATTGAAACCGAGTCGACCGAGTCATTACCGATTCCGAGTCATTACCGAGTCATTACCTCGGCCTGGTACCTGACCGATTCCGTTTTTTAAAACATTGGTCCAAGTGATATCTGAAAATGTGCTTTACTGCAATCCAATGTCTATGTCTCAATTCCACCTAGAACAAGCTCAATGTGTTCACGGAAAAGCATATGTCTGGCCCGTTGTTAACCAAATACATCAACGAGCCAATCAATTACTGGTACATATATGGATCTACCAAACTAGAATTGAAACCTCTCAACTTCTTTACGTTAGTCACCATGGGAGTAGCCATGGATTTACATTCCATCATACCGAATCTCTGAAGGATCTCTACAACATACTTTCCTTGACTAAGGAAAACTTCGCCAGGCTTATGCCATACTTCCAATCCTAAGTAATGCATTAGCCCAAGATCCTTCATATCGAACTAAGAAGCCAACTACTTCTTATAGTGAATGATGTGAGACTCGACACATGTCAGAAACAGGTCATCAACATATAACAATAGAATCACAGGTGCATTCTTCTCAACATTAAAATAAAGGTTTGGGTCGGCTTCACTCTTGGTAAATCACAATCTTGTCAGATAGTTGTCAATACAAGAATACTAAGCTCTTCAAGCTTGCTTGAGTCCATACAAGGCCTTCTTTAACCTGCAAACATTAGATTCTTTTCCATGCACCTCAAAACCTTGAGGTTGCTCTATGTTGATCTCTTCCTCAATCACGCCATTGAGGAAAGCAGTCTTCACATCCATCTAATGTAAGTTTCATCCCAACGAAGCAGCAAGAAAAATGATGGATCTAATCAATGTGTATTTGGAAACTAGAGCACAGGTCTCATCCTAATCTTCTGCCTCTCTCTAGGAGAACCCTCTAGCCACAAATCACGCCTTGTATTTATCAATACTTCCATCTGCAACATTCTTGATCTTGTATATCCACTAGGAAGTTACTATTGACTTCCCTTCCAGCCTTGGCACAATCTCCAAGACATCGTTCTTCTTGATCGATTGATATTCTTCAGTCGTGGCCTCCTTCCACACTTGTTGGCTAGTTGCTTCTTCATAAGTGGAAGGCTCCACATCAATAAGGATAGTCATGAGAGTTGCATAGCTAGAAAAGCTTTTAGGTTTCTTAACTTCCCTAGGTGTGCCATTAGGAGCTACACGTCCTTCTTCCTCTTCCAATTTGGATGTAAGCCATGTTGGTCTCTTCTTGATCTTAAGAACAATATCTGGTTCTACTAATTCACAAGGCCCTTCTAGCTCTTTAGGACATTCTGTAGAACTCGAACATTCTCCTTTTGAAGCCTCATGCTTTACTGCATAGGAGTCCATTGAAACTTTCTTAGACCTCCAATATGCAACCTTCTCATCGGAGGTGACATCTCAGCTAACCTCAATCTGTCACTCCTCTGGAATATAAATTCTATAGGCCTTCAATGATTCACTATAACCAGCAAATACGTCTTTATTTCCTGAAGGTTCTAGCTTGTTCCCTTTGTCCTTCAGAACATGAATGTGGACAGGACAACCAAAGATTCTCATTTACCCAACCTCTAGTTTTCATCTAGAGAATGCTTCTTCAAGAGTCATACCTTTCGGAGTTCAATGAGGGCTTCTATTTTGAACGTATACAATTGTCAATGATGCCTCTCCCCATAAGAAGAGTGGTAAATTCAAATCATGCACCATGGCTTTGACAAATTCTTCAATGGACCTATTCTTTTGTTCTTCTACACCATTCCGTTGTCGATTATAAGGAACAATCAACTCCCTATTAATCCTAGCTTCCTTGCAGAAAGCAACGAGTTCCTTCGAGGTGTATTCTCCTCCATTGTCATATCTCAAGATCTTGATCTTCTTACCTGTCAATTTTTCCACTTCAGCTTTGAACTCTTGAAACTTGGTGAAAACTTCATCGTTGGTCTTCAAGAGATTGCAATATTCCGAATAGGAGATAAATAGTAATACAAAGCAACATAAACAAAACTACATCTAATAGAGATGCACCATAAAAATCACTGCAAACATTTCAGAAAAGTTGAGCCATTTTATTATAAATCTGGAAATAGGGAATGAGTACAAGAAGGTGATCAGAATGATGGCACCTTGGCTTGCTCAAGGCACGCTGAAATATCTCTCCAAACCCTGCTATGGATGGTTGCTTCTCCTAGTGACTGCGTAACTCCCTGAGCTGCTACTGCTAGTGGAATGGAGCTACTCTTTGAGGCTATTCCCCTGCTCAGAAAATTATGAAACATTGTCTATGAACTCACCTCCCAAAACCCGAAAAAACCCAGGAAGGTATTCCGGAAAGGCTGACCCAGGAATTTGACCCCCTTAGGAAAACTACGCACTCCGGGTGAGTACGCTAGCCTCTGAATTGAATGGCTGGAAATGTTGGCCTCTCACTGCTCCAAAAGACAACTTGAGAAGGGTTGATCCCCTCACACTTCTCCCAGACTGAAACTCCTGAATCTCCCTCACTCCCGGGGCTGCCATTCTCCAAGACTGCATAATCTCTCTGAGTGACTACACTGCCTGAGGACTGCGTAAATCCTGGATGAATGGCTCTGCGTTCTCTGCTCTGATGACTGAAGGTAAATCTCCTCACTTAAGCGGGCACTCGAAGTCCCCTGAGGCTGAGGTTGGGATCTCCGATCGGAGACACCCGTGTGCTAAACAACACTTGCAAACTTAGATAAATAGTCTCTGAGTGCTCAATATCTGCTAGATAGAAATTCTGAAGATGCATAATAGAATGAATGAGAAGCTAGACCCTCACTCCCTTTTATGCTTGGGACCCTAACATCCCCTTGGGCCCCATTGTGGTGTGTTGTTCTCGTTTGCCACGCTGCCCTCCCTACTCTGTGTTGTCCTGGCCCACGTTGCCCTGCCTACTCTGCATCGTCCTGGCCCACACTACCACTGGGCTGCCTAGCCCACGCTGCCTCTACATTGTCCCTCTCCCTGCGCCGTCACTGGATCCCCCTGGGCCCCACACTGAAATCATTATGTTGGCTAAGTGACTTTATGTAGATTATTTCTCCTAAGTTGGGTTATGGGTCCCAGCACCCTTTCTATTTATAGTTGAACATTAGAAAAGCGAAATCTGAGCAAAAATTAATATTGCCAATTAGCTTCTACTAATTGGGAATATTATAGTCCTCCCCGCCAAAATGTTGCTTGTCCTCAAGCAATTGCAAGGATGGATGCTGCAAGATCTTCTCACTCTCCCAAGTGGCATCCTCATCCAGAAGATTTCTCCATCTCAACAAATACTCCTTGACTATCCTGCTCCGTAATGGTCTCTCCTGGGTATCTATAATAGCTTCTGGCTGTAACACCAAATGCCCCTCATCATCTGCAGGTGGGAGCTCCCCTATTGCAGTCACCTACTGCCCCAAAGCCTTCTTCATGCATGATACATGGAAAATGTTATGTATCCTACTCTCCGTTGGCAGCTCCAACTCATAAGCAACCTCTCCTACCCGTCGAATCACTCTGTAAGGCCCACAGAAGCGGGGGCTTAAGCTTCTCAGCCCCCTTCTACTTCAGCATACACTGCCTGTATGGTTGAAGTCAGAGGTAGACCAAGTCACCTACCTCAAACTGTCTCTCTACCCACCCTCTATCCACATACAGCTTCCACTGGTTCTGTATTGTGGCTAAGTTGTCCTTAAGAGCTCAGAGTATATTTTGGCTTTCTTGGATCCAGTCCTTGGCCCTAGGTGCCTTGCTAGCTCCAAACATAACATCAGCAAAAGTCAGAGCATGATATCCATACAAAGCATAAAATGGAGACATACTGATAGACATATGAAAAGTAGTGTTGTAGCAGTATTCTCCCAAGTGAAGCCAACGCAGCCATGCCTTTTGCTGCCATGTGACATAGTTCCGCAAGGAGCCTTCTAGCCACTTGTTCACTATCTTCGTCTACCCATCCGTATGTGGGTGATAGCTGGTACTAGGAGTTAACTTCGTACCCACCAAACGAAAGAGCTCCTGCCAAAAGCCGCCCATGAAACAGCTATCCCTGTCACTGACTATGGTCTTGGGAAGACCATGCAATCTGAAAGCATCACGAAAAAATAGCTCGGCCACTTGTGAAGCTGTGTACCGCGCTGATATTGCGAAGAAATGGGCATACTTTGTTAGTCGATCAACAACACAAAGATGCAATCCTTGCCCCGCACTGTGGGCAACCTTGTGATGAAGTCCATGGAGATGCTTTCCCACTTTCATTCTGGAATGGGAAGCAGTTGTAGTAAACCAGAAGGGTATCTCATCTCCCCCTTATTCCTCTGACACACTTCACACTCCTTGACATGCCGAAGTACGTGTACGTCCTCTTTGAGGCCTCTCCAAGAGAACCTCTCCCTGATGGCCCTGTGGGTCTTTGTGAATCCCTGGTGGCTTGATAGCGGAGAACCATGGCATGCACGTAGTATCTTCTCCTTGAGCTGGGAATTCCCAGTCAAGAACATCCTGTCTCGGTAATAGATGACCTCATCCATCACCCTTACCTGTCATCTGTAATATGGTCGTCCAACACCTCACAGCCAAAGCGGTCCTTCGAATACTCCACAAGCAGTTGAGCCCTCCAGTCTACATCTAAGTTCATCAAGGATAACATTGTTGACCTGCGTGACAAAGCATCTGCCACCACGTTGTTCTTCCCTTTGACATACTCGATGTCAAAGTCGCAGGCCTGAATCTTACTGACCCACTTCTGCTGCCTCTCCTGCAACTGCTTCTGCTCAAGGTAAAAATCGGAGGCTGTTGTGATCAGTCCTCCCCTGAAACCTGTTACCTACCAGATATTGCCGGAACTTGGCTAATGCATGCATAATGGCCAGCGTCTCCTTGTCATATATCGGATGCAACCTCTCATGCAGCATTAGCCTCCAGCTCTCGAAAGTTATAGGGTGGCCCCCCTGCATCAACATTGCGCCTACTCCTTCCCCCTAAGCATCACACTCCAGAATGAAGGGTTGCGTGAAGTGCGGCACAGCCAATACCGGACAGCTACTCATCAGCTCTTTGAGCTCGTCAAAAGCCCTCTGCGCAGTGTCAGTCCAACCAAATGCCCCCTTCTTGGTAAGATCTGTGAGGGGTGCAGCAAGTTGAGAAAACCCCTTGACAAATTTCCGATAGTAGGTGTAGATGCCTAGAAACCCCGGAGCTCTGCCGCATTCTTCAGTTCCAGCCAATCTCGGATGGCCCGAATCTTCTCCTCATGGACTCTCACCCCGTCCACACCAATGACATGCCCCAAGTAGAGCATCTCTGTCAGCCCAAACTCGCATTTGGAGAGCTTACCATAGAAATTTTTCTCCTCAAAAATACGCAGTACAGTCTCAATGTGATGCAAGTGCTCCTCCCATGTGCGGCTGTAGATGAGGATATCATCAAAGAACACCAGCATGAACTTCTTCAACTAACCATGGAAGATGTAGTTCATGCAAGACTGAAAGGTGGCTGGTGCGTTGGTTAGCCCGAAGGGCATCACCAAAAACTCGAAACGGCCACAGTGGCACCTGAATGCAGTCTTGGGGATGTCTTGGTCCCTCACCCTGATCTGATGGCAACCCAACCTCATATCGATCATGGAGAAGAACTTCGATCCCCTCAACTCATCCATCAACTCATCAATCCTTGGGATGGGGTATCGGTTCTTCATGGTCTTTTTGTTGAGTGCCCTGTAGTCAATGCACATCCGCAATGTGCCATCCTTCTTCTTCACCAAAACAACAGAAGAAGCAAACAGACTAGTACTGGGTCGGATGTGCCCAGTGCTAAGAGCTCATGGATAGCTCTCTCAATCTCATCCCTGTAGGCCTTGGGGTGCCTATAGGGGATGGTGATCACTGCCTAGATCCCCTGCTCCAACACGATAGTATGCTCAAACCCCCGGTCCGGCGGCTACTCCTGTGGTATGTCCCCAAAAACCGTGGAGTATCTGTCCTATATCGACTGCACATCTGGGTGTACTGACTGCCCTGTGACTCCTGCCTCTGAAATACACAGTTCTATTGCTCATTCTATGTCCCCATTCCGGAAGTCTACCTCCATCCGGTGTGTTGAAACTGTCTGAGGAGGGTATGTGTGCATGCCTCTGATCATCACATGCTTCCCACTCTTCTTGTATGTCCACACCATCTCCAGTGTCTCCCAATCTGTGGTGACATTTCCCAGCGTAATCAGCCACTGCTCTCCCAATACCACATTGGTATCTGGGATGTCAACCACAACAAAGTGGTTTGTCATCGTGTACGTCCCCATGGTCACCACGAATGCTGGAACATACCTCATACACTGCATGGTTCTAGTGCCCGAAACCAACACTGAGAAGCCATCAAAACTCTGTCAGTATGCCCCTCCTCTGCACTAGATGGGTATCAATGAAGTTATGAGTGGCCCCGCTATCTAGCAGAACTAAAACACGTTGTCCCTGGATAGTGCCTCGAACACGCAGTGTCAAATACTTAGGAACTCCTCGCAAAGATGCAAGGACTCCTCCCGTGGCTGGAAATGTTGTCCTTCCTACTCCTGGGGGAGGTGGTGGTGGATGATCTCCTCTCAGTGCCTCAGCGTTGGCATCTCCCTCTAGCTCCTCATATGCATCTTCTTCTCCATCACTGTCAGATAAGACCTCGATGTAATGTGCCTTCCCTACGACACATCGATGACCCGGTGCCCATGGCTCCTAGCATGTGAAGCATAGTTTCCTCCATCTCAAATCTCTTCGGGTGTCATTGTCCAAAGGCCCTTGGCCCTGGTTCCCCTTCGGCGGTGGAATTCTCGTGTCTTTCCCCTTTGGCTGAAATGTCGGTCTCTAGGGGAAAGGAGCTCTCGTTCTGGGCAAAGCATCCTACAAATCCCTTATCCTCTCAACTGCGTCCTGAAGTGCAGCAGGCCTAGTAGACTTGACTAACCCACGCAGAGGCTCTACCAACCAATCAATGAACATGTAAATCCTCCTAGCTGCAGACAAGTCTGGCACCATCACTAAAAGTCTCAAGAACTCAGAAATGTAAGTCTATGGGTTCCCGGTCTATTTGAGCTTGGTCAGCTCGACAAAATGCTCTTCCGGATCCTTTCGGTCAAATCTCTCCATCAATCTCCGGGTGAACTCTGCATACATTGTCACTCCTGAGTGACCCAGCGTGGCCATCGCATGGAACCACCAGTCATGGGCTTCCCCCTCAAGGTGCAGTGCTGCCACCTTGATGGCCTCCACCTCTGCCATCTCATTCAGCTGAAAGTAAATGTCCAGCTATTCCACGCAAGCTTTTGCTGAACAATTTGATGACCCGTCATATGTTGGGAAGAAAAATCTGCCCATGGTACGTTGCAGTCACCTCCTTGCATGTACCCACCTCCTCTATTCTGGTTGCAGGGTTTGTTGTTGTTCTTCAGCTGGTAGAAATCGTGAAAAGAGAGAGCTTCACCAAACTCTCGCTCGTATGAGTGATACTCTGCAAAATAATCACCGTAATGAGCCATCTCTGGCTCTTGGGGTCCTCCCGTTCCCATACCTGCAGTCAAGAATGTGGGCATAGTGGAACGTGGGGGAGTACATAGCACCACCTTCCGCGCTGCGTTCTGCTCCTGTGTTTGATGAGAAGTGTCGGACCCTTCTCCGATATGAAATCCCCTTGGCATCTCACGCTGTCTGTTCTCCCCAGTAATCTTCTGACCCATCTCCTATATTTTTCTGGAGAGTTCCTGTACAGACTTTAAGAGGAGATTACCAAACTCCTTCTCGTCATCTACTTCTTCTGCCATGGGTGCTTCCTCCTCTGCGTCCTCTACTGGAACGCAGTCCCCTTCACCAGATGTAGGCTCGAGCCTCCACTCTCTGCTCCTGTACCGCTGCTTCCGGTAGGTGATGTATTCTTTTTCTCCGAGTGTCATAGACTAATATGCTCCACAGGCTGAGCCAAGTCTATGAGCTCTGATACCACTGTAATATTCCGAATAGGAGATAAACAGTGATACAAAGCAACATAAACAAAACTATAGCTAATAGAGATGCACCATAAAAATCACTACAAACATTTCAGAAAAGTTGAGCCATTTTATTATAAATTTGGAAATAGGGAATGAGTACAAGAAGGTGATCAAAATGATGGCACCTTGGCTTGCTCAAGGCAAGCTGAAATATCTCTCCAAACCCTGCTATGGATGGCTGCTTCTCCTAGTCACTGCGTAACTCCCTGAGTTGCTGCTACTGGAACGGAGCTGCTCTTTGGGGTTGTTCCCCTGCTCAAAAAATTATGAAACTCCGCCTATGAACTCTCCTCCCAAAACCCAGAAAAACCCAAGAAGGAATTCCGGAAAGGCTGACATTGGAATTCGACCCCCTTGGGAAAATTACGCACTCCTGGTGAGTACGTTGGCCTCTGAACTAAATGGTTGGAAATGTTGGCCTCTCACTACTCCAAAATACAACTTGTGAAGGGTTGATCCCCTCACACTTCTCCCGGACTGAAACTCCTGAATTTCCCTCACTCCCAGGGATGCCCTCCTCCAAGACTGCGTAATCTCTCAGAGTGGTTGCGCTGCCTGAGGACTGCGTAACTCCTAGATGAATGGCTCTGCATTCTCTGCTCTGAAAACTGAAGGTAAAGCTCCTCACCTGAGCGGGCAAGCTGCTCTTTGGGGTTGTTCCCCTGCTCAAAAAATTATGAAACTCCGCCTATGAACTCTCCTCCCAAAACCCAGAAAAACCCAAGAAGGAATTCCGGAAAGGCTGACATTGGAATTCGACCCCCTTGGGAAAATTACGCACTCCTGGTGAGTACGTTGGCCTCTGAACTAAATGGTTGGAAATGTTGGCCTCTCACTACTCCAAAATACAACTTGTGAAGGGTTGATCCCCTCACACTTCTCCCGGACTGAAACTCCTGAATTTCCCTCACTCCCAGGGATGCCCTCCTCCAAGACTGCGTAATCTCTCAGAGTGGTTGCGCTGCCTGAGGACTGCGTAACTCCTAGATGAATGGCTCTGCATTCTCTGCTCTGAAAACTGAAGGTAAAGCTCCTCACCTGAGCGGGCACTCGAAGTCCCCCAAGGTTGAGGTTGGGATCTCCGCTCAGAGACACCCGCGTGCTGAACAACACTTGCAGACTTAGCTAAACAGCGTAAGCGTGCTCAATATCTGCTATACAGAAATTCTGAAGATGCATAAGAGAATGAATGAAAAACTAGGCCCTCACTCCCTTTTATGCTTGAGACCTTAACATCCCCTTGGGCCCCACTATGTTGCGTTGTCCTCCTTTGCCACACTCCCCTGCCTACTCTGCGTTGTCATGGCCCACGTTGCTTCTGCGTTGTCCCTCTCCCTACGCTGTAATTGGGTCTCCCTAGCCCCCACGCTGAAATCATTATGTTGGCTAAATGACTTTAGGGAGATTATCTCTCCTAAGTTGGGTTATGAGTCCCAGCACCCCTTTTATTTATGGTTGAACATTAGAAAAGAAAGATCTGAGCAAAAATTAATATTGCCAATTAGCTGCTACTAATTGGGAATATTACAGAGATAGATCCATGTCTTACGAGAGACGTCATCAATGAAACATCACATAATATAGTGAGCCTCCAAATGATCTCACAAGCATTGGACCACAAACATCAGAATGAATCAAATCTAAAACTTCCTTAGATCTATTCTCACTACTTGGAAACAGTTTCATGATGTTCTTTCCAAGTGCATAGCCTTTATATACCCCATCATGTTCTATTTGCAAGTCAGGAACTCATGAAACTATTTGACTCAATTCAGGCAATGCTCTATAATGAAGATGACCATATCTTCTTAGCCATAGTTCACTTGGATTAATCTCATCATGCACTAGGGCTTGACCTGAAATTTATCTGAAGTTGGTAATAGGACAGTAATCTGATTTTGCAGTTTGATTGAAGTTTGAAGAAGCTTGACTTTGACTGTGACTTGGGAGGAGGGTTGACTTGGGGATCTTCTAGAGGAAGTTGTCTTGGTCTTTGGGTCGTGAAGGTCTCATTTTGATCTGATTCTATAAAAAGAGGATTGTTTGGGTTTTCCCCAGTTGTGTGGTTTTGCCTTGGCATGGACCCTATATCTTGTGTTCTTTGTGTTTTGTGATCTTCATGTTTTGATAATTGTTTGATGAAAAAGTAAAACATAACAAGAAAATGCCAACAAATATCACAAGTAATTATCAAACAAGGAAAATCATATTAAACTACAACTACCTTGATTTTCCAACATGGAATCAGAGCTAAGGTCAGTAAAAGAACCAGTTTGAAGATTACTCTTGTTGGCATAATGGAAGATACCTCTACAGCAGTTCCCCCATCAATAGCAAGAAGAAGAAATGACATATTTTAGAAGGTCCTGGCTAGTATTCGACTTCTAAGTAACGCAACAGAAATAAGAATTCTGATGTAAAGTAATGTAACAATGTGACTGGAGTAGTACAAGTCATCCTACAATTTTTCTTAAGAACTAGATTCTATTAGGTAAGGGAGCAATTTTTACTGTGGAATGATACCTATGATGTTGGATCCGAATTCTGGTGATACAAGAATTCCGAGTAAGGTCAAAATCCTGATGCATAAAGCATTGTTATAAGATATGTAAGGTATACAAAGTCACAACAGTTATGTTACAATATATCATGCAAGCCTCTGAGTGGATACAAGTAACCTATTAATCCGAGATAAGACTGAGATATGACAGAAAGTCATATATTCTTGGACAATGATATATTTTAAAGAGTGACAGTAACAAGTCATCATGTTAATCTCCCTGATCTGAAGTAAAGGTTGACAGTATACAAGCTGAGAGTGCAAGCTTCTATGATCCATAACATTTTAATTATAAATCTTCTGGGAAATCACATAAGATATTTTGGAACCCACGCGTTTCGAACTACCAACTGTAGTTCATCATCAGGATAATGATCATTTAGATGAAGAGAAAGCCCATCTCCTTAAAGTCTTCGAAGAAAACGGTTATAGTAGAAGTCAGGGTTTGAAGGCTTTCATGAATGCGAGCAAAGGTCCTAGAATGAATAAGATTAATGTTGACGCTGTTGGTAAAGTTCATTTACCTTTTATTCAATGTACTACTGACAAGATTGCTCGGATTTTAAGGAAGCATAAAATCTCTTCTTCTTTTAAACCTTTAAACACCATTCGGGGCTCCCTTAAATCGGTTAAAGACCAGTTGGACCCAAAAAGCGTGAAAGGTGTTTATTTGATCCCTTGCTCTTGCGGGACTCCCTACATTGGTGAAACTGGTCGGTCGATTAATAAAAGGATCCAGGAGCATGCTGCAGATATTAGGCATGGTAGAACCAAGTCCTCTGCGTTAGCTGAGCATGCAGAAAAGACGAAGCATCACATTTGTATGGAGGACATTAGAATCCTTGTTAAAGTTGAGCATTTCCATCACCGAAAATTTAGGGAGGCGATTGAGATTGAGAAGAGGTCCCGCACGTTGAACAGAGATGATGGATGGAAAGTTAGCAGTTGTTGAATTCCATCTCTTCACTCCCCGTAGGAGTCCTTTTATTCTTTGTGCTTTTATGTTTTTGGTATTATTATTTTTTTTTTTTTTTTTTAACAAATAATTTATTTTTATTTTTATTTTATGTTATTTTAATTTAATTTTTAAAAATGTTTTTAGTCATTCATGTATTTATTTAATTATTTTTTTTATTTTTTGATTTTATTTTATTATTTTTTTTATTTATAAATTATTTAGTTTTAGTTTTTGACTTTGACTTGAATTCTTTTGCTTTTATTTTACCTTTTATTGGGTTTTTAATTTTTTAGTTTTATTTTTATTGTTAAGATTTAGTCTTTTTACTTTTATTATTATATTGTTTATTTTATTTATATATTGGTCTATGTATGTTAATTTATTTATTTATTAAAATAAAATACAAATAATTTATTTTTTATTTTTATTTTTGTTGTATTTTAATTTTTGTTTCTAATTTCATTCTTTCATGTATTTATTTATTTATTTTATTTATTGATTTTATTCTATTATTTTATTTATTTATAATTTATGACTTTGACTTGAATATTTTTTTCACTTAATAACCTGTTTATCTTCTTTCTGTGGGGGAGTTAATTTAGTTTTTACTGTTGATTTTATATGAAGGGGTATTTGTGTCTTTTTATGGTCTTATTTTTTACCGTTTTTAATTTTAAGGATGGTTAGTTATATTTTTGGATTATTTTATAATTTTCGACCGTTTTTAACTCTTTGGGGTTTTGACCGTTGCTTCTCACTTCATGGTTTAAATATGTATGTCAGATTAGCCAATCTTCATTATCCTGATGATGAACTACAGTTGGTAGTTCGAAACACGTCGGTTCCAAAATATCTTATGTGATTTCCCGGAAGATTTATAATTAAAAAGTATACAAGCTATAAAGTTTTTCTATGATTCAAAGAAGGTTTTGATATGAATTATCCTCAAAACTCTCAAGAAGACCATGAAGATGCAAGAAGAAGTTGGAATGACACCTATGATGCGGGATCCGAATTCTGGTGATACAAGAATTCCGAGTAAGGTCAAAATCCTGAAGCATAAAGCACTGTTATAAGATATGTAAGGTTTACAAAGTCACAACAGTTATGTTACAATATATCATGCAAGCCTCTGAGTGGATACAAGTAACCTATTAATCCGAGATAAGACTGTGAGATATGACAAAAAGTCATATATTCTTGGACAATGATATATTTTAAAGAGTGACAGTAACAAGTCATCATGTTAATCTCCCTGATCTGAAGTAAAGGTTGACAGTATACAAGCTATAAAGTTTTTCTATGATTCAAAGAAGGTTTGGATATGAATTCTCCTCAAAACTCTCAAGAAGACCGTGAAGATGCAAGAAGAAGTTCAAACATAGTTCATGTGAAGCAGGTCGTGATCTAATCCAATACAACTTGTCTAGAAGACTTCAGAAGGATCAAGTCCTTGAGGAGTAAGTTAGGTTTTGTATTCTAAAAATCTAGTCATGCTCATGGAGGACCTATTCCTGCAATAAAACTTCCAAAAAGCAAGTATCAAAGAAAGAAATACCTCTGAGGCAGCCAGACCTAAGGAGACTTGCAAAGGGAAGAGGCATACGTTTTGCGATATTTCTCTTGTGATTGTAGGTCGAAGATAGGAGCAGTCAGCGAAGGAGGGAACCGAGTAAGGAAATTTTTGTGCCTAGCTTGAAGGATATTCTTCTCAAAATATTGTTAATTTTTGTAGCACTGGATGTGTTCTAGCCAAGAAATTTAGTGGAGATACTAGAATACATGAGATGTCCAAGACCCAAAAATCGTTTCTAGAAATTCCACCTAGAGATGGCTTAATTAGATTATTAGCCGATTTTTAAATATTTCATAAGTCTAAACTTAGGAAATGTGGCTAATTAATCAGAATTAATTAAGTCAAGGTGTGAATTATCTAAAAACTCACACGGATCAATTCCAAAATGATCCTAGCCATTGCTTAAGTTTATATCTTAGTCGTTGAAGTCTCAACAGAGGATTATAAGAGGAAGTCAATGGGCACATGGAGAAGACACACCAGTGCATATACTCAGTGATTTAGAAAGTTAGATTTTCCAGTGTATGTGATTCAGAGGGAGAAATCGAGTCAGAGGTCGAGTTGCAGGTGGCAGAGGGGCAGAGCAGTAGATTTCCAAAGGAATTTTCAGTTCTGGAATAATCAGAAGAGAAGGCCGAAAATATTCTTCACAAGGCAGTGCAGGGACTATGCAGCGCCTCAAGATAGGAAACTCGATTCAACTAGAAGGAGGGTCGATTCAGCTTCCAGAGGTCGGGAAATTCTCCAAAAGGCCGGAAGAATCACTTCCAATGGAAGCAATAGGCTAGATGTCACATGAGAGGCAGTTTTTGGGTTGTACGAGTGAGGCCTACGCAGAAGCAACGTAGAAGGCTGAAGCAAAGGGTTCCAGAGCTAGTTCTGAGGCTCCGTTTGTAGTGGGATTACTTGAGGAGGAGGGTAAAATCCCTCATATATTTTTGTCATTATTTCTCTCTTATAGCAACATCAGTTTGGCATCATTTTATTGTACTCAAAATTTCTACTACTAAATAAATAATAAAATCCTCAATTGTTGCATCAGTTTCCCAAATTGGGTTTTTTCAGGGACAATTGTCCAAAGATAATGGTGTCAAAATTCTTGTATGTGTGTTGTGAAAATTGCAGTTGTGATTTTATTCATTGTTTTCCATAGCAAATAAATTGCATAATTAAATTTACAGTTAGGAGAATAATTTTCGGTTACTGCAATAGATGAAATTTTCACATGGTATCAGAGCGTAAGTGATCAATCGAGAAGCTCAGAAGCGGAGGAAAGAATTTCGCTGCTCAGTGGGAGTAGCAAACCGAAATTGTTGAGGCAACACAGATCCTTGATAGGCAGGCCAAGTTGTCGGGGCAGCAGTTCAATTTTCAGTTGCATGGTGGCAGAAAAATCGAGTTGCCCAGATTAGTGATTCCAACATTCCGAGGGAGCAGTTGCAGCTCAAATTTTCGCTGAGTAGATTGCTTGGTTGGACGCGGAAGGTTTTGCAACAGTTGCAAAATCAACATAGGAGGAAAAGGAATAGCACACAGAATTGACCATGGACAGAATTGACATTTAAGGGGCCTTAGAGTTGTCTTCCAAGTTGGAGGACGAATTTTCTTGCTTATCAGGATCATCTTCACAGGGTGTAAGGTATATAGACAGTGGAGCGTCAACTCACATGAAATGGGTTAGAGAATATTTCTCTAGCTACAAGGAGGAGCAAATGGATTTCCATATCATGATGGGGAACATAACGAAATGTACTCCAATAGGGATAGGTACCATCGACTTTCAGAGGGAGTAAGGAGCAAGCACAAGTGCTACAGATGTATTGCATGTGTCAAGATTAGTTATGAACCTAATTTTAGTATCCCTGTTAAAGGATAAGGGATATGATATCCATTTTGTAGGGAAGAAAGTGTTTCTCAAACACTCAAGCAGGAAGAAGGTAAGAAAGATTAGAGTCGAAATAATATATTGTACAAGTTGCAGCTCGACTCCCCAATGTCACTAATATGCAGTGACAGTAGCAGTGGAAAGGAACTAAATGAGTTATGGCATAGGAGAATGGGACACCTGCACCATGGAGCACTCAAGATGCTCAGGAAAACAGTGACAGGGGTGCCAGAGGTTAGAACTTGGGATGGAACACAATGATGTCTGCAGAGGATGCATACATGGGAAGTATGCTAAGGCATCATTCCCAAGAAATGACAGCAAAGCAGATGACGTGTTAGGACTTATAATTTCAGATATTTTTTGCCCGATGTCCTCTAGAGCTCTCAGTGGTGTCGAATACTTCGTCACCTTTATCGATGACCATTCCAGGAAAACCTGGATCTACTTTTTGAAGACCAAGGATGAGGTCTTCAATCATTTCAGGGAATTTAAGGCACTCGTGTAGAATATGACAAGAAATAAGATCAAGGTGCTTCGCTCAAATAATGGTGGAGAGTATATTGCCAAATACTTCACAGATTTTTGTGCGAAAGAAGGCATTAGAAGAGAGTGGACAGCTTCGTATAATCCACAGCAGAATGGGGTAGCAAAGCAAAAAAAAAGAACCATAGTTGGGGCTACAAAAGCAATGTTATATGACCAGGATTTTTCCATGTTTCTATGGGCAAAGGTATGTAACATGACAGTGTATATCCAAAACAGGACTCCTCACTGAGCATTGGGGAAGAAAACACCAAAAGGGGTCTTAACAAGGAAGAAGCCCGAGGTTAGTCATTCAGGATCTTTGGCAGTGTTGCTTATTTCCATGTGCCAGATGAGAAGCGCACTAAATTGGATCAGACTGCAAAGAAAGGGTTTCTCATAGAGTATAGCGAGACCTCCAAGGCATACAGGATCTACATTCCTAGCAATAGGAAGATTGTAGTGAGATGGGATGTAACGTTCATAGAAGATCGAGTTTCAAGAGATATCGTGAGATGCCTGCAAGTGATCAGAATCAGTATGTTGAAGCTCCATTGGTCCAGCAGCAGGGACAGCCACAGGAACCACCAGTGGGACAATCACAAGTATCCAGTACAGTAATCAGTAACAGTGTTTCCTCGGGAGCAGGGAGCCAAGTGAG
Source organism: Pinus albicaulis (assembly GCA_034641835.2). Classification (NCBI taxonomy): domain Eukaryota; kingdom Viridiplantae; phylum Streptophyta; class Pinopsida; order Pinales; family Pinaceae; genus Pinus; species Pinus albicaulis. The sequence continues at coordinate 426,434,170 of CM076572.1, forward strand.
ATCTTAGGAGACAATCTCAGGAGCAGGGAGGCAAGATGAGGAGGAGTTGATTGAACTTCCCACCACTAGTGTTCAAGCCAACAAAGAGGTTCGTCAAACATTGAGAGATGCAGAGGAGTTTATAGGCACTCCTTGGACGAACAAGAGAGAGCGCAGACAGCTTGACAGATATCCAGTTTTGGAAGCTTGGGTTGTAGAACCTGCCAGCTTTCAGAAGCCACACAGCATTAGGTGTGGGTAGATGCCATGGTAGAAGAATACAACTCTATCATGACAAATGATGTTTGGGAGGTAGTGCCGAGACCTGAGAACAAGTCAGTTGTAGGATCTTGATGGATCTACAAGATAAAGTATGCTGCAAACGGTAGTGTGGAGAAGTACAAGGCTAGGTTCGTGGCAAAGGGGTATGCACAGAAATAAGGGATAGATTATGAGGAGACCTTCGCCCTAGTTGCTAGATATACTTCTATTCAGTCAGTTATATCCCTAGCAACTTAGATGGGATGGCAGATTCACCAGATAGACGTCAAGACAACATTCTTGAACACCTACCTACAGTTAGGTGTTATCGCTTGCCGCCTACACCTACCTACAGTTAGTGGGAAAAGCTTTCAACCCCGCCAGGTGTGGTTGGTGGCAAGGAACTCAGAGAAAGGGTTGTCACACTAATCCCGACTCTCTCCTTTTAAGTTATCTCCTAGGTTAGTTATGGGGGGTGGTCCCTAAAGAAAGACTACGTTAAAGATGTGAGTTTTCTAGGAGAGTTGCTAGAGTTAAATAAATTACTTTTTAAGATTTATAAGCAAAAGTGATATGAGCAATAACCATCAATACATAAGATAAGCATGAAACATATGAAAAACCAGTGCCTTCAAAGTATTGCTCTTTCAATGAAAATGTATTTGCTTAAATGAAGGAAAATGCTTTCAAATGGAAAGCAAAAGTAATCTTGAAAAGTGAAACAAGAAAATGTTAGCACAAAATATTGTAAATGCTTTCAAGATAAATAGATTTATGAATCAAAGAATGAAAAACTATCTTGCTCAAAAGGAAACAATTAGTGTTCTACTTGCAAAATGTAGATAAAATAATATTTGCCACAACAAAGTATTCAATTTCAACAATCACAAGAGGAATAAACAATTTGCAAGTAAAATCGTGAGGTGTATTAGCATGAGATGCAATTACACTAGATGTGGATGCAATTAATCTAGGTTACTGTTAATTTGAAATGCCTAATCTAGGTGAGAAGTCCTCCTTTTGTGCTCTTACCAAGGGGTAAAAATTGGGGTGCCTATAAGAAAGAGGAGGCGAGGACACGGGGGTGTCATTAACGATACCCGTCCCCTGAGTCTTACGAGCTAGCATGTGCCTTTGTTCCTACAAGGGGACAAGCCACCTTCATAACTGCAGGGTCACACGCTTTTACCTTACTTCGTACCAAGTGGAAGAAACTTCCAAGAAAGCCTTTTTCCCTATAATTTCTATCAACCAAACTTATGCTTGAGCCTTGGAGGTAAATTTTAAATATGCAACTAAGTTAGAATGCCTACTATGATATGCAAGTAAGTTTGCAAGTGTTATGTAAAAGATAGAGATTCTTTAATTAAATATGCTCCAAAACACAAGATTGCATAAGCTTCATAACATATGAGATTGTGAAATGAAAGTATTTGCTTTGACTTATGATAAATCGATGACCAACTAAAAGCTTGATGCTTATGAGAAATTAATTTGCATGTGAAATAAATTGCAACTCAAGATTTGTATTCAAAATAGCCTTGCGAAAGGAACTCTTAAATTTGAGGAAATGAAAGAAACTTGCTTGACATGGAATTAAATGATTGCCTTGAAAGATAAATTGTCCAAATACACAATGCTTCGAATATGTTTCAAAATGGAAATATTGCACAACCATAAAGCATAGATGATTTAGATAATAGCCAAGCCAAGTATATCAAAGTTTTCTAAAACAAAATAATGAAGAAGCTTGCGCAAAATGAAAGTAAATTGTTTTGCAAAAATGTATTTTGAGACTTGTAGCAACAACTATTGTAAATGTTGCAAGTTTGAAGAACTTTAGCAAACTTGAGGAAAGTAAATGAGAAGTGTGGCTATGTTAATTACCAATTTAAAGCATGCATGTACATGAAAGGAGATGCTAGAGTCAACAAGTCAATCCAACCACAATTCCTCTCCCAAAGTGGAGAATAGGGATGCCAATGGGTGGAACACACGCTCCCAAAACAAAAATCAGAAATTTTATTATTATGTGTTACAATGAGGTTAATGGCTCTTGGAGAGCTACTCAAAGAATTGATGGAAATACAAAATGAGGTTTTGAAACCACAAGGGAATTCCTTCAAGTATGGAGCCTCAAGAGAGATGCTACAATAAGGAAATACAATCTCTCAAAGTGATACATGGTGTAGTTTTTCTTTAGGGACCACCCCCCATAGCTAACCTAGGAGATAGCTTAAACGGAGAGAATCAGGATTAGTGTGACAGCCCCTTCTCTGAGTTCCTTGCCACCAACCACACCTTATGGAGTTAAAGGCTTTTCTCACTACCTTGTAGGTAGGTGTAGGCAGCAAGGAGAGTTAACAAGGTGATAGAGAAAGAAGTGTACATAGAACAGCCAAATGGCTTGAAGACTCATGAGAGGCGCAATCATGTGTGCAGACTGAAGAAAGCTTTATACGGGCTCAAGCAAGCTCCGAGGGCATGGTATGGTCGGATTGACAGCTACATGCAGCATTTGGGATTCGTCAAGAGTGACATAGATTCCAACCTTTACTATTTGATGGTAAAAGGTAAGCCACTCGTCCTAGTATTATATGTGGATGATCTCTTCTTGACAGAATAATCAGGGCTCATAGAGGACAGCAAGAGAAACCTGGCAGCGGGATTTGATATGAAAGATTTGTGATTGATGCATGTTGATTTTTGTAGCATCGGATGTGCTCTAGCCTTGAGATTTTGCAGAGAGGCTAAGACACATGTATTCTCCAAGACCCAGAAATCGTTCAGGGAAATTCCACCTAGAGATGGCTTAATTAAAATAATTAATCAGTTTTTAATATTTCCTAAGTCTAAACTTAGGAAATATCATTAATTAAAAGGTATTAATTAAGTCAGGTGCGAATCTTCTAGAAAAAGGCGTGGATCGAGTCTTAGTTAATCTTAGCCATCGATTAAGTTTTAATCGTGGGCGTTGGAGTCTCAACGAGAGATTATAAGAACTCGATGGGTATTTGGAGATCACACCGGCGCAGTTACTCAGTTGCCTAGGCAGATCGATTTTCTTAGTGGCTAAAGTTTAGCAGAGGAGATAGAGCCAATGGGTGAGTTGCAGGTGAGAAAGAGAGAAGGTATCAACAGTAGTTCTGGACAGGACAGATACAGGAAGGGCCAACGTGAGGAAGGACGCAGTACACCAAAGCACTATGCAGTCATTGCACAGAGGGTGACGCAATAAGACCAGCGTAAGGGTAGAGGGCCTGTTTCGGGGTCAAAAGATCGTTGTGGAGAGTGAAAAATTTGTTACTGAATTTCTCTCAGTAATTTTCTTCCATTTTGTTGTATGAATTTATGTACATGAATTATTGTTGAAGATTAATAAAGAAACCCTCATCTGCTACATCGGTTTTCCCGCATTGGGTTTTTCCAGGGACAATTGTCCAAAAGTAACTGTGTCAATATCTTTGTGTGCTAGAATTTCTCAAGTTTTCAGCATTTATTTTCTTCCTCGGTATTTATTTTGTGAAGACTACAATGTATATGTTTCAATATTTGTCGTAGAAAATTGCAAATAATTTGTTTAATTAATTTAACAATAGAAGAAACATCATCACTATTGCAGCAGGATTCCGAATTCAAAATTTTCACAATGCACTATTTCCTAGGATTGAAAGTATGGTAGAAAGACGGGGAGATCTTCCTTGGGCAGGAAAGATACGCTATAGATATTATGAAGAGCTTCAGAATGCAGGATTGTAGACCCATGTCTACGCCCATGATCACCAACTAGAAGAAAATAAATGCATCAGATGACAAGGAAGTCGACCCCACCTTGTATAGACAGCTTATTGGTTCTCTCATGTATATGGTCAACACTAGGCTAGACATTTACTTCCCAATCAATACCCTTAGTCAATTTATGGTAGAACTGAAGAGGGTACATTGGGCAACAACGAGACATATTTTGAGGTATGTGTGCAACACAGTCGAGTATGGGTTGAAATATATCCGAGGGGATGACGTCAGACTATGTGGGTTCACAGAAGCAGATTGGGCAGGCAGTTCAATGCAAGGTTACTTGGGAGTGGGAGTGAAAACGGGGAGCAGAAGCGGGAGCAGGAGCAGGAGCGACATTTTCATAAGCTCCCTATTCGAGAGCGAATCGGAAAGCGAATTTTTATATAACATATATATTTTTATATTTTGATGCAAATATGTCAACAAAAGCATGTAGAATGATGAATTATATATGAAAAAGCATAAAACATAGAATGAACCATATAACATCAACCATCTAGAAGTTATAATCTTCATCAACCACGTCCACAAGTTAGTAACATACAACATATTGAGTCTCGTGATTCATCAATCTTAAAGTTTCAAGTTTTCAAAATTCAATATATAACATTTATCATCATTGATCACCAAAGTTGTATTTGTAAGCTAAGTGTAACCATTACAACAAAGAATGTCTAACATGAAATGAAATGTTAGAAAATGAAATGAAATGAAACGACATTCAACTTTCACGAAGCATCATATTCATAATTCATTACCAATGAGTTATAATTTCCAACTTCAAACTTAAATTGTCATATATTGTTTACAAAAAATATCATAATAAATATAAAAGAGTCAACAATTATTATAACTACTAGAAACTGGAAAAACCAAGTAAATCTATTATCTATAGCTAATGCTTGGGCCTCTTGCTGCCACGAGAAATGTCTAATTTTTTAGTCTTGTTGGAAAATCAGGATCTTTGTCATTAATATCACCCTCCAAACATTAATATCCAGAGGTATCTTTGTCATTACCTCTAGATCTATATAGGGATCTTTGTCATTAATATCACCCTCTAAGCATTCGCTCCAGGAGCGGATTTGAGGGAGTGCGCTCCGGGAGTGGGTTGGAAGGGGGGGAGGCGCTCCCCTGCAATCTTGGTTCAGTGGACAGGAAAAGTACCTCTGGATATTGCTTCAGTGTTGGATCAAAAATGGTTTCTTGGTGTAGTAGGAAGCAAAAGTCCGTAGCACTGAGCTATGCAGAAGCAGAGTATATGGCAGCAAGCACAGAATATATATGGCTTCCAAAGCTGCTAGTAAGCTTGTTCAGGCAGAGGATGAAGGCGACCAATGTCTACTATGATAATCAGAGTTGCAATAAGCTCTCTGAGAATCCAGTTTTTCATGACAAGTCGAAACACATAGATATCTGGTGTCATTTCATCAGACGATTGTGTGCAGCGTGGAGCAGTCCAGCTACAGTATGTTCCACAGAAGGGCAGGTTGCAGATATACTCACGAAAGCTTTAGGGAGAGCTAAGTTCGTCTAATTTAGAGAACATATGGGTATGGTGGAGAACCCATTTCAGTAGCAGGGATAGAATATTTTGAATGCTTCTCAGTTGCAGATGTTGCAGTTGTAGCAGAAACAGACGAGAGGGAGTTGCAGTGTTGGCAGTAGTATAGCAAGGTCAGCAGCAGCACAAATGCAGCATCAAAGTTGCGCAGTGGTTGGTGGGCAGCAGCAGCCAGAGATCAGGAGCGTTACAGGAAATGATACAAAGACAAAGTGTTGTGGCAGGGTGTGCAATACTAGAAAACAGTCCTCACTAAGAGGGAGTGTTAGTTTTTGTAGCATTTGATGTGTTATAGCCACGAAATTTGGTGGAGAGGCTAGAATACATGAGATCTCCGAGACCCAAAAATCGTTTCTAGAAATTCCACCTAAAGGTGGCATAATTATATTATTAGCCGATTTTTAAATATTTCCTAAGTCTAAACTTAGGGAATATCGCTAATTAATCAAAATTAATTAAGTCAAGGTATGAATTATCTAGAAACTCACACAGATCGACTCCAAAATGATCCTAGCCATTGATTAAGTTTTAATCTTGGTCGTTGAAGTCTCATGAGAGGATTATAAGAGGAAGTCGATGGGCACTTGGAGAAGACACACCAGTGTAGATACTCAGTGATCTGGATAGTTCGATTTTCGGGTGCAGGTGATTCAGCACGAGAAATCGTGTTAGAGGTCGAGTTGCGGGTGGCCGAGGGGCAAAGCAACAGATTTCCAGAGGAATTTTCAGTTCCAAAAGAGACAGAAAAGAAGGCTGAAAATATTCTTCAGGAGGCAGCGCAGGGACTATGCAGTGCCTCAAGATAGGCAGTTTGATTCAGCCAAAAAGAGGGTCGATTATGTTGAAGAATGTACATAGGTCTGATCTTCATTAATGTATTTGAGTCACAATGTAATGTACTTGTCAAAAGAATAAAGAAAAGAATTTTTATTGTTGTTACAATGACTTATTAAAGCATGGGTTTCATGCTTGGGTCATTATGTTTTATGTTAAAGTCCCCATTGAGGACTTCTAGGATTTATTATGAGTTTATAGAGTCATTGTACATTTAAAAAGAGCCTTCCTGGGCTTTTGAATCATGTAAAAATGTTTAGTATTGAGTCAAATATGATTTATGTCACCTCCACACCAAGTCGGCTTCAAGTTGATCAAGTCGGCCTCAAGGGAGGCTATTCGACCTCATCCAAAGGTTATAAAAGAAGCAGTTCGAATTCATTTCATGGAGAACAACATCTCAAGCAAGTTCAATATCTATCTGGAAGCCGGAAAAAGTGAGAAGTGAAGGAAGAAGGCAAAAGAAGTGCGAGTTTGGTCAAGTTAATAGAAGAAAGGAAAATAGAAATTTTGGTGCAACTATCTCTCTCTCTCGTGCCCTAATTTGGAAGATTGAAGTTTCTCTTTTGATGCCACTGCCAGTTGCTGCTTGATGTCGGGGACAAGACAAGTATAGGTCGAAGTTGTTGTTGTTGGGAGCTGCTGCCTCAAGGAGGTGTATTGGGTCAAAATCGAAATTTCTAAGTCAAGATAGAAGTTTTTTTGCCAAGATTGAAGTCTCTAAAGCAACCCTATTGAACTACTTTTGCGGTCTTTTGTTGGACATTAAAAAAATTATCTTAACATATCTCAGCTTCTCCATGGTGTTAGGGCAACCCTGCTGGGTGACTCCAAAGAGTTAGTTCTTTCAGCCTTGATGGGATTGTAAAATTGCCATAGAATTGCTACTTTATTCTCTATATGAAAAATAAGCTGCAACTTTATTTTTGCTAATGAGGAAAGCTCTGTTTCTGCATTCTGTAGGATTTAACAGAAATTGGTATGTAACCAGCTCCATACTATGGGCTATCAACTAATCACGGAGGCGATGAGTTACGATCCTCTAGCCTATTCTCATTTTCTTTCAGTTTTAGTAGTGTTGATGAAGAAGTCTTGATGCGTTTTTCTTGTCCACCCCTTGTATATACTCTTTCATGCTTCTGAACTTTGTAAATATTGTCTGTTTAAAATAAGAAGTGTTTTACAAAATAAAAAAGCATGATTAAAAAAATACCATATGCCTTTAGCCAAAGGCCTTTTATTGAATATATCAATATGCTTATAAATTTCTATATAGGTAACAAAATCAATCTTTTAACCTCAGAGAAAAAGACAACACTCAATGTTAGATGGCACCTGGACAAGAAGAATAGTGGCCTTGACATTAATCTCCCAAATTTTATCAAGTGCAGGTTCTGGAACCAAAACAATGGGATCCACAGTTGGATTAGCAGCTGCATTTGAGACCAAAATGTCTATGCGACCATATTTCTGCAAAGAAAAATGCAGAAACTAAAATTAGCAATCAGAATTATGGACAATCAATAAAATGGGAAGCTTGGTCTGACAAAAAATCTCATAAATAAAGTCCAACAGCCAGCATTTCACCTCCTAAAATAGAGACTAAATCAACTACGAACCACCTGTTAGAACTTGATGAGCACACTTTATAGAAGGTGAACTATGAAGTAAATTTCAGTAGGCCACTGTAAGATATCCGAGAATTTAAATTTCAAATGGTATTTTGAAAAAATAACACCCTTTGATAATGAAAGAAAATATTTTAGGTATTCTTAAACAAAAAACTAGGTGCTTCCTCTTCTGGAACCTTAACAATAGTTTAAGAAATAATAGCATGCCTTTTACACTGATGTCACAAATTCAACTGGAGTAGTCAACTTGGTCCAATGCATGAAAATGGTTGCTCAGTCAAGTTATTCATGAACCAAATATCCTTTTGCTGAAATAATTTCCTGTCTTTCACAAAGAAATATTTATGCCAATATAATGTTAATCAGGGTTGCAAACATCTCAATTTTTCCCAATTTCGCAATTTTTTGGCCTAGCCGATGTTTTCTGATTTTTACCGATATATTGGTGGTATGATGGTATCTTCATTTTGCCGATGTTTGCCAATTTTTTTGCAATTTTACAATTTTTCTTGCCAATTTTATCCCAATGTCGATGTTTGCAACATTGACATTGGAACTTGGTATCTCCATATAATACAAGAGATATATATCTTTGTGCAACTTCATGAACCAATTGCTTGCTAGATTTTGTAGCAGTTGCAACCAATCTCAACAAACACTGTACCATTGATGGCATGTAACAACTCCTTGCAGGTTGATGGATAGAACAAGGCAATTGTCCATAGGCATGTATCAAGTTCATATGCACATATAGGACCTCAAAAACACCCAACAGGAAAATAGCCCCATTCATAAATTTGTCCTAAGCAGTAGAAACAACATGCCAATCTCCAATGCAAGAAAGAATACCTTGATCAGCCGAAAAATAGCATAGAAGTGTCACGTTACATCTGGCTTTCCGTTGGTCATCACAAGGCTTGCTCAACTAGGTTCAAAATATGCTTATTATGTAATATTCCTGCTTAGCAATTCTGCTAACCGGAATATTAAGTTTTGGCCACTTTTGACTTAAGAGATGTGGGTTTGCGGGCCCACAATTAGACTTAGGCAACTATAGGCCTCTAAACATTAGACTGAGGCCAAAAATTGCAGCCATAGTGGAGAATGGGGCCCAATGAGAAGGAACTGCGGCCCACATGGAGGCAGCACAGTCATTGGTGTGTATTGGAGGCTAGAGGCACGAGGTGGGACCCAAGGGAACGTTGGGAAGACTTGGACAAAAAGGAAGCATGAGGCTCGTTTTGGCATTCATTCATCTATTTAGAAATTGTCTATTGACAGAGCACGCTTGAGAAGTGAGCCAAGTCTACATGTGTTGTTCAACACACCAGTGTCTTCCAGCAAAGATCCCAGCCTCTGATTCGGTCGACTTAGAGTGCCAACCCAAGGAAGGTGTTTCACCAAAGTTCGATCAATTCAGCAGTAGATAGCCTCTCATACAGCGCAGTCACTTCAGCAGCGCAGAGGCATCATCAGCAACGCAAAGGCTGCGCAGTCCCTTGACGGAGTCACTCTGGAAGCCAAGTGAGTGGAGTTTTTGCAGGAGATTTGGTGGGAAGGCTTGGAGCCTTCTAACAAGGATTTTCCAGGCATTTCGGTGGCATAAAAACAGCAGAATTATCAGGAGGTCCAAATTGCCCAGCAATTTAGGGAGCCAAGCCCAAGAGGGCCAATTTCTAGGGTCAAGCTTTGGACAAAACCTTCGCGGGTTATTCTAGGTTTATTGAGTAGAGTCCGGGGTTAAATTCTTGAAATTTTTTGAGCAGTACAACAGGCCCTAGCAGCAGATCATTCGGAGCAGCAGCAACATTTCTAGGCAGTTTCCAGCGCAAAGCTACATCCACGCAGAGGACAAAATTTGAGGGCGTCAGCAGTACTTTTGAGGGCTTCTCTAGCTTGCCTTGAGCAAGCCCAAGTGCACTCATTCCAAAACCTCATTTTGTACACATTCCTCACAATTAATAAAATGGTTGAGCGTAGTTTTTATGGTCCCATGGTGTTCTAAATTCTGTGTTTATTTTATTGTGTGTTTTATCTATATATGTCTGTTTATTGTTGTAAATTATCTTTAGGGATATTATAGTGGTATCAAAGCTCATAGATTTGGCTCAGCCTATGCGAACAGCGCAGTCTATGACACCGGAAGACAAATAGAACGTGAAATACCGGAGGCAGAGGTACAAGAGCAGAGAAAGAGAGCTAGAAATCACTCCGGACCTTGTGACCAGTGAACCGGAGGTTATGGAGACAAGAATGGGGGACGCATAAGGGGAGAAGAGGAGCAAGGAGGAGGAATTTGCTCACCTTCTATTGAAGGTAATGCAGAACCTCACGAACAACATTGAGGAGATGGGTCACCGGAACAATACTGGTAGTAAAGGTAAGGGAGTCCAAGGGGATTTCCAGGTGGGAGAAGGGTTCAGCACCACACAGCACGAGGCATCACTTAACCCAAATATGCATGTTGTACCATATACACCCCCACGGTCTACCATTCCTACGTTCCTAGCTTCAGGAGCGGGAGGACAACAAGAGCAGGAGGAAACACATTATGGAGAGTACTTCCTAGAGTACCAGTCCTATGGGCCAGAGTTCGGGAGGGCCATTACTTTTAAATATTTCTGCCAACTAAAGGGCAGCAACAAACCCAGAGAACAGAGTGGAGGAGGCTACACGCAGGGGAATGATTTACAGTGTACCATGGGGAAGTTGTTTATCTCGACTTTTGATGGCTCCTCCAATGGTTCCATGGGCTGACCACACTGGGACACGTAGGGGTCATAGCATATGATGAGTTTACCAGGAGGATGCTAGAGCGGTTCAAGAGGAAGGACCCAAAGGGGTATTTTGGGGAGCTGACCAGGCTTAAGCAATCCGGAAATGCGGACGTGTACATCTCGGAGTTTTTGAGACTATCGGTGATGGTACAAGATCTGTCAGAGTCCAGGAGGATTTACATGTTCATAGAGGGACTGGCAGAGCCATTGCGAGGGCTAGTGAGGTCCAACAAACCCACTACACTACAAGACGCAGTGGGGAGAGCTAGGGACTTATAGGATGCCCTAACCAGAGCTAGGCCACCTCTACCAAACAAACCTGGTTTCCAGCAGAGAGGAAAAGACATGAGAGTCCCACCACATAGTGCCAACCAGGGACGGACCGCTAGATGATGACACTTGGAGAGACCTTCGAAAGAAGAAGCTATGCTTCACTTGTCAAGAACCATGGGCACCAGGCCATAGGTGTGCAACAAGGAAGGCCCACAACATAGAGGTCTTCTCACACAGTGATGGAGAGGAGGAGACATATTTTTAGATGGGAGGAGATGACAGTGCAACACCTCAGGAGAGAGGGCCACCACCAGCACCCCCACCAACAGCAAGGGGAGCTGCATTTGCACCTTCAGGAGAGGTCCTCGCATCACTGCATGGGGTACCCAAGTTTCTGACTATGAGGATCAGGGGGGCAGTTCAGGGGCAGCATGTATCAATGTTAGTGGACAGTGGGGCCACTCACAACTTTATTGATGCCTAGATGGTCCAGAAGAGAGGCATTACCACAGAGGGGTTTGAGGGGTTTTCAATTCTTGTGCCAGGTGACAGGACTATGCAGTGCACACGTTATGTCCTCGCTTTCACTGTGACCATTGGGAACTACTCCATGACATACCATTTCTTTGTGGTTGATATTCCGAACACCAACATAGTGTTGGGGAGTCCAATGGCTTTACACACTTGGCAAAGTCACCACTGACTGGCGAAAGTTGGAGATGGAGTTCCTGAATCTAGATGGCAAACTAGTGTTGTTGAGGGGTATGCACTCCTACACCCCATAGACAGTCTCGACCCACACGATGGAGGCTGACTTGAGGCATGGAGATGTTGAGTGGGCTGTGGAGTTGAGGATTTCTGAGGCTAGGAGCGTGGCCAAGCCACCACATCCAGAGATTCAGGCCATCCTTGACAAGTACCCTATAGTATTTGGGGATATACCACCCAACTAGCCACCTGACCGAGGATTTGAGCATAACATAGAGTTGGAGCCCGAAGTACAGGCGGTGATCACCACTCCCTATAGGCATCCTAAGGCCTATCGGGATGAGATAGAGAGAGCCATCCATGAGCTCTTAGCATTGGGGAACATCAGGCCCATCTCTAGCCCATTTGCTTCATCAGTTGTTTTGGTGAAGAAGAAGGACAGCGCCCTGCGTATGTGCATTGATTAAAGGGGCCTCAACAAGAAGACCATGAAGAACCGCTACCCCATCCCATGCATTGATGAGTTGATGGATGAGTCGAGGGGAGCCAAGTTCTTCTCAAAGATTGATCTACGGTCAGGATACCTCCAGATTCAGGTGAGGGATAAGGATGTCCCTAAGATATCTTTCTAGTGCCACTATGGGCACTTTGAGTTCCTGGTCATGCCCTTTGGGCTAACCAATACACCGACCACCTTTCAGTCGTGTATGAACCACGTATTTCGTGGACAGCTGAGGAATTTTGTGCTAGTGTTCTTTGACGACATTCTGATCTATAGCTGAACTTGGGAGGAGCACTTATAGTATGTTGAGGCAGTGTTGTGTATCCTGGAGGAGCAGCAGTTCTATGTCAAACTGTCTAAGTGTGAGTTTGGGATGACTGAGATGTTGTATTTAGGACACATAATCGGGGTTGATGGAGTGCATGTGCATGAGGAGAAGATTCGGGCCATCAGAGATTGGCCAGAGCTCGGGAATGTGACAAAGATGAGGGGGTTCGTGGGCATTTGCACTTACTCCCGGAATTTTGTGAAGGGGTTTTCACAGTGGGCAGCACCCCTTACCGATCTGACAAATAAAAGAGCATTTGGATGGACAGCTACAGCGCAAGAGGCTTTTGAGTGCCTCAAGCAGGTGATGAGTAGTTGCCCCGTGCTAGCACTTCCTGACTTTACTCAGCCTTTCATATTGGAGTGTGATGCATCTGGGGAAGGAGTTAGGGGCATATTGATGCAGGGAGGGCACCCCATAGCTTTCAAGAGTCAGAAGATACTGCCACACGAGAGGTTGTACCCCATATACGACAAATAAATGTTGGCCATCATGCATGCGCTAGCTAAGCTCAGACAGTACTTGGTGGGGAACAGATTTCGAGTGAGGACTGACCACAACAGCCACAGATTTTTTTTGGAACAAAAGCAACTCCAAGAGAGGCAACAGAAATGGGTGAGCAAACTCCAGGCATATGACTTTGACATAGAGTATGTCAAGGGGAAGCACAACGTGGTGGCAGATGCGTTGTCTAGGAGGCCAACTTCCCTTTCGTTGATGAGTACCGCTCCATATTGGAGGGCCCACCATTGGTGGAGTATTCCAAGGACCGGTTTGTAGGTGAGGTCCTTGATGGGATGGTGACCGATGACAGATACCAGGTGATGAATGAGGTGATATATTACAGGGACCAGATCTACTTGGTGGCCAACTCCCAGCTGTGGGAGAAGATACTACAAGTTGCCCATGACTCACCTTTGGTAGGACATCAGGGGTACCCCAAGACCTACAGGGCCATCTGAAAGAGGCTTGTATGGAAGGGCCTCAAGGATGATGTTCTGCAGCATATCAAGGAGTGTGAGACATGCTAACGGAACAAGGGTGAGAAGTCACACCCAGCAGGTTTATTGCAGCCTCTTCCTATTCCGGAGGGGAAGTGGGAGAGTATCTCTATGGATTTCAATACCGGGTTGCCCACTGTATAGGGCAAGGATTGCATTTATGTGGTGGTGGACCGATTGACGAAGTTTGTACACTTCTTCGTCATCTTAGCTAGGTATGCTGCCTCACAGGTGGCCGAGTTGTTCTTCATGGATGTTTTTTGGTTGCATGGTCTTCCCAAGACCATTGTTAGTGATCGGGACAGCTACTTTATGGGAGGATTTTGGCAGGAGTTGTTCCGGTTGGTGGGCACAGAGCTCACCCCTAGCACAAGCTACCATCCTCAGATGGATGGTCAGACCAAGATAGTTAACAAGTGGTTGGAGGGATACTTGTGTAACTATGTGACAGGGCACCAGCGGGCATGGATACGGTGGCTACACATGGGGGAGTACTGCTACAACACCACCTACCACATGTCCATAGCTATGTCTCGTTTTCATGCATTGTATGGATATGATGCTTTATCTTTTGTTGATGTCATGTTTGGAGATAGCAAGGCCCCAAGGGCCAAGATTGGATCCAAGAGAGTCAGGACATCTTGAGGGCTCTTAAGGACAACATGAAGATGGCCCAAAACTAGCAGAAGATGTATGTAGACCAAGGCCGAGTTGAGAGACAACTTGAAGTTGGGGACTTGGTTTTCCTTTGACTTCAACCTTACAGGAAGTCTACGCTCAAGAAGAAGGGGGCCGAGAAGCTCAAGCCCCACTTTTATGGGTCGTACAAAGTCACTCGAAAGGTGGGGGAGGTGGCTTATGAGTTGGAGCTACCCCCGGGGAGCCGGGTGCACAACATTTTCCATGTATCATGCTTGAAGAAGGCCTTGGTATAGCAGGTGACAGCAGCCACTGAGTTACCCCCTATGGATGATGAGGGGCACTTGGTTCTACAGCAAAAGGCCATTTTGGATTCCAGAGAGAGGCACATGAGGAACAGGGTTATCAAGGAATTCTTGATCAAATGGAGGAATGTTCCTGACTAGGATGCAACTTGGTAAGGGGAGCAGATCCTCCAACATCCATCACTTCAGTTGCTTGAGGACAAGCAACATCTTGGCAGGGAGGACTATAAAATTCCTACTTAGCAATTCTGCTAACCGGAATATTAATTTTTGGCCAGTTTTGATATTGTTACAGTTTTGACTTAGGAGATGTGGGTTTGGGGGCCCACAATTAGACTTAGGCAACTATAGGCCTCTAAACATTAGACTCGGGCTAAATATTGTGGCCATAGTGGAGAATAAGTCCCAATGAGAAGGAACTACGACCCACATTGAGGCAGCGTAGTCATTGGTGTGTATTGGAGGTTAGAGGCATGAGGCGGGGCCCAAGGGAATGTTGGGAAAACTTGGACAAAAAGGAAGCATGAGGCTCATTTTGGCATTCATTCATTTATTTCGAAATTGTCTGTTAACAGAGCACGCTTGAGCAGTGAGCCAAGTCTACATGTGTTGTTTAGCAGACGAGTGTCTTCCAGCAGAGATCCCGGCCTTTTCTTCGGTGAACTTCAAGTGCCAGCCCAAGGAAGGTGCTTCACCATAGTTCAATCAGTTCAACAGTAGAGAGACTCTCATACAACACAGTCATTGCATCAGTAGCGCAGAGGCATCATCCGCAGTGCAGAGGCTACGCAGTCCCTTAAAGGAGTCACTCTGGGAGCGGGGAGTAAGTGGAGTTTTCGCAGGAGATTTGGTGGGAAGGCTTGGAGCCTTATAACAAGGATTTTCCAGCCATTTCAGTGGCATCCAGCGGTAGAAATATCAGGAGGTCCAAATTGTCAAGTAGTTTAGGCAGCCAAGCCTAAGAGGGTCAAGCTTTGGGAAAACCCTTTGCAGGTTATTCTGTGTTTATTGAGTAGAGTCTGGGGTTAAATTCCCGAAATTTTCTAAGCAGTACAACAGGCCCTAGCAGCAGATCATTCGGAGCAGCAACAACATTTCTAGACAGTTTCCAACGCAAAGCTACAGCCACACAAAGGACAGAATTTGAGGGTTTCAGCAATAGTTTTGAGGGATTCTCTAGCTTGCCTTGAGCAAGCCCAGGCTCACTCATTTTAGCACCTCATTTTGTACACAATCCTCACAATTAATAAAAT
This sequence comes from Pinus albicaulis, assembly GCA_034641835.2. NCBI lineage: Eukaryota > Viridiplantae > Streptophyta > Pinopsida > Pinales > Pinaceae > Pinus > Pinus albicaulis. The sequence continues at coordinate 426,450,023 of CM076572.1, forward strand.
GGCTCAACACAGTTTTTATGGTCCCATGGTGTTCTAAATTCTATGTTTATTTCGCTGTGTGTGTTTGTGTCTATGTATGCTTTTTTATTGCTGCAAATTATCTTTAGGGATATCACAGATTCGACTATGGCACACTTTTATGTTGATGAGCAGCTTGCTGATGTTTGCTTCTGGGAGAAGCCACTTGTTGTCTGCTGGATTCTACCATGATTGTTGCTATTTGCCTCTATGAGAGGCCCCAGTTGAAGCTGAATGAATAGTTGGATGTTGTTGTCTGTTGCAGGGTTGCGGGGAAGCTTCACCCCCCCTCGTTCCCGCTCCCGAAACGCGCTCCGTTTGGGAGCGTTTTGGGAGCGCTCGGAAACGCGCTCCCGAAAACGCTTCCTGAGGGGAGCGTTTTCGGGAGCGCATTTCCAACCCTGTAAAAACGCTCCCTGCCTTTTCGGGAGCGTTACTGTTTAAAAAACGCTTCGGGGGCATTTTTTAAACGCCGGAAGCAGTCGGGGAGCGTTCGCTCCCGAACGCTCCCCAGCAAAAAAAAAGGTTTTCGGCCAGCGAGAATTTTTTTTGTTGAAAAAATCGTTTTGTTTTTAAGAGGGAGGGAGGCTCAATTTGTTTATTGTTTGTAGTTGAGTGAGTGAGAGAGTGAGAGGAGCAAGAGGAGCAAGAAGGAGAGCTTGAGAGCGGACCTACAGAAGTGACAAGGAGAGAGCAAGGAGCAAGCTGCAAGGCAATAGGAGGATTGCAAGAAAGAGGTAGGTCTTCTAATCTAATTTTGTATTTTCTAAGATGAATTTGTAAGTTGTTTAAAAATGAAAACTTGATTTTTTTCTTGAATGTTGCATTTTATTGTGTTTAAAACTTAAAAATTCGATTGTTTTTTTTCCTATGTTGCATTTCCTATTCCCATTTGGCATTTCTCCATTTGTTTTGCAGGCTAGAAACTTGAAACATCATGGCTATATGGCTAGATTTTCTCATGTTGGTTCCTTTCTTTGTAATAATGGTGCTGAGAGAGTAGAAGAAATAGGAATCAAAATTTGTACTAGTGTGCCAACAACATAGAGAGAGAAATATAGAAAGGAAGAGGAGGCTGCCCTACAGAGATCTAAAAGATCTAGGGGTTTCATTGATTCTTATTCAGGCCCATCACGTCATGGACAAACAAGTCCAACTTCCACCCATGCCAGTGGTTATGGAGGCAGTGGCACACCTGGATTAAGGCGTAGAACCATATCTGATTTCCTGGACGAAGGGTGTAGGAATGATGTGGATTCAAAAGTTTACCGGTTTCTATATGCATGTGGGGTGCCATTCAATGTTCTTCGCTCACCTTATTGGCATGAAATGGTTTCTACCATTAATGATGCCCCCAAAGGATACAAAAGCCCTGGGTATGACAAGGCCAGAACCGTGGGTCTTGATCATGAAAAAGCTAAAATAAACCATTCTTTGGCTAGAATGACAAATTTGTGGAATGAGCATGGGGTGTCCATTGTCTCTGATGGATGGACCAATGTAAAAGGAAAGCCATTGATAAGTGTTTGTGTCGGTTAGTGGTGCAATCTTCCTGTCAGCATATGATTATTCAGACAAATTCAAAACCGACATTAACATTGCAGAACCATTACTTGATATAATTGAAAAGATTGGGCCATACAATGTCATACAGGCATCATTGATAATGCTGCTAACTGTAAGGCAGCAGGAGCAATTATTGAGGATAAATACCCCAACATATTTTGGTCTGGGTGTTTGGTTCACACAATGAACCTTTTGATGCATGATATCATTAAAAACAAACAACCTCAATTCAAATGGCTTAGTGATTTGTACAAGAGAGGTAAAAAAATGATAAAATTTATCACAAATCATAGCAATACCCATGGGTTTTTCCGTACTCACTCGAAATTGGTTGGAGTTGTTGAAGATAGCAAAGACTAGATTTGTTAGCTATTACCTCACCTTCAGGCGCCTCTTGAAGGTAAGAGAGTCATTGGCTGCAATGGTATCAAGCCCACACTGACAGGTATTAAAGGGCAGGGCAGCGACAATAGTTGACAGGCAAGGTTTTGAACATGTGGAGAAGACCGCCCTTGACCCTTTGTTTTGGGCACGTGTGAGGGAAATTTTGAATTTCACCAAGCCCATTTATCACATGATTCGGTTTGCAGATACAGATAAACCAGTGATTGGGGAGGTTTATGAGCAGATGGACAACATGTTGGGCCAAATAAAAGATGTTGTTAAGGATAATGATCCCAACTTGTATGCTATGATTCATGAATGTGTGTGTGCATGGTGGAATAAACTCAATGTTCCACTACATGCCTTGGCATATATCCTTATGCCAAAATACTACTCTCCATCTTGGTTGGGCCAACCTGCACCTGGAGGTGGGGTTAGGATCAAACCTCACACAAATCTAGAGGTACAAGAGGGGTACATGAAGGCATTAGACAAGTTGGTACCCAACAGGGAGGAGTGTGCTAGATTGCGCCTTGAATTAGGCAAATACTTCAGTTGCACTACTAACTTTGGTTCTTTCCATGCAATGGAAGACAGAGACAGATTTGATGCTCTCACATGGTGGGAAGCATATGGCGGCATGGGACTTTTGCCAAAGTTGGCTAAAAAAGTTCTCTCACAAGTTGTGAACACTTCTTCTGCAGAGAGGTGTTGGAGCACCTACAACTTTATACACAATGTGAGAAGAAACAGGCTGAATGAAAACCGCGCTGAAAGCTTGGTTTATGTGCATTATAACTTGAGGTTGTTGAGCCAATACTGTGATCGGGCAAATGAGGATCAATCATACAGAGTCTGGGACAACAACCCAGAGGATGATAATTTGGAGGACGGCACATTACATCTGGAAGAATTGGCTAACTTTTTAGGATGATGATGAAGCACGAACACCGGCCATTAATATTGTGGCCGGTCCACCATTCACCGGTAGCATATGGAAAGGCACAAACATGGCTTTCCCATATCAAACTATCGCTCTCATGTATCTTACCCACCTTCTAGTCATGGTCATGGTACTCCTGAGAGTACTAGAAGACCACCATTTCCTCATGGCTGGCACAAATTAGACATTTCTCGTGGGCGTGGCAAGGGGCCAGCCAGTAGATAAAATAGATTTGTTGTTTACGAGTCTTTTCTATTTTCTAGTAGTTTTTATCTTTTATAACTGCTGACAGTTGAACAGTTGAAACTTGACTCTTTCACATATTTAATGACAATTTAAGTTTGAAGTTTGAATTTGAAAGGTGAAACTTTGAAGTTGGCATTTATAAGTTTACAAGTCATTATGAATTATGAATATGATGCTTCATGAAAGTTATACGGTGATCAATGAATCAATGATGATAAATGTTATATATCAATGATGATAAATTGTATATATTGAATTTTGAAATCAATGAATCAATGATGATAAATGATATATATCAATGATGATAAATGTTATATATTGAAATTTGAAATCAGTGAATCAATGACGATAAATGTTATATATCAATGATGATAAATGTATATTGAATTTTGAAATCAATGAATCAATGATGATAAATGTTAGATATTGAAATTTGAAATCAATGATGATAAATGTTATATATTGAATTTTGAAAGCTTGAAACCTTTAGATTGATGATTCGCGAGACTCAAGAGTCAATATGTTGTATGCTTCCAACTTGTGGGCGTGGTTGATGAAGATTATAACTTCTAGATGATTGATGTTATATGATTCAATCTATGTTTTTATGTTTTTTATGTCTATTTCATCATTCTACATGTTTTTGTTGACATATATGCATCAAAATATAAAAAATATAATATATATATATATAAACGCTCCCCGAAATGCTCCGGACCGGGAGCTTCTAAAAATGGCGCTCCCGCTTCCGCTCCCGCTCCCGCTCCTGCTCCCGCTTCCAAGTAACCTTGGTCTGCAAGAATGTTTGATAAAGTGTTGAAAACCGCCATGCCTACCTTTTCTACTATTGAGTTGGTTGTTGGTATTTATGTGAAGAGACTAGAATGGCTGAGAATACCTTTGAAGAGGGAGCAATTATTGATAGCATCATGAATCTTCCTTAGGCTGTGTGCTGGGAGACCTATCGATTGGTCAGGGAGATTGTCACTTCCTTAGGTTGTGGGTCAGGAGACCAATGAGCATGGTCAGGGAGCTTGGTTCTGAGGCACTGAGTTTGTGATCTCCCCCTTAGGTTGTGTGTCAGGATAACTCGGGGAGATTGAATTTGAGTTCCCTTCCGTAGGTTGTGCGTTGGGAGACCTATGGTTTGGTCAGCAAGGATGAGTTCTCTCCCTTGGGTCGTCAATCGGGAGACTGTATAGTCGAGATTTGAGATGAAGATTCCTCCCTTAGGTTGTGGGTCGGGAGACCTTTTTTTGGTCTAGGAGATGTACTTTGTATATATGACTAAGATAGGGATTCCTCCCTTGGGTTGTGGACAGGAGACCTTGTTTGTGGTCAGGGAGATTTACTTTTTAGATATGACTAAGATAGGGATTCCTCCTTTAGGTTGTGGGTCAAGAGACCTTGTTTATGGTCGGGGAGATGTACCATGTGCATATGATTGATTTGGCCTCATTGATTGATCCTGCTGGTCAGTAGGGCACTAACCTAGAAGCCATGGGGTTGTGGCTTATGGGATATATTAGATGTTATGTATCTTTCCTTATGATATGATTGATGATCTCTCCCTTAGGCTGTGGTCGAGAGACCTATGTATTGGTCAGGGAGATTGATCTGGAGAGAGAGAGAGACTTGTACTTGTGACCTCCCCCTTAGGTTGTGGGTCAAGAGACCTATGGATTGATCGGGGAGATGGATTGTGAGAGAGAGAATGAAAAGTACCTCTCTAGCTAAGAGGGAGTGTTGGAAATATGATAAACATGGTCGGTATTTTCATCGTGTGGAAAAATATAATTTTTTTGAACTTAAATTTTTGCCTCCAATAATTCAAGTCAGCCTTCTATTATTTTAGGTCCGCTAGGCCCCCAAGAGGTGTTGATTCTGTAGCATCGGAAAGTGCTCTAAGCCCCAAATTTTGTGGAAAGGCTTAGACATTGGTATTCCAAAGAACCTAGGAACCATTTGTGAAAATTCCACTCAGTTAATGTTGTATTAAAATAATTAATTATTTTAATGGAGACCCTACATCTAAACTTAGGGAAATTAAATAATTAAAGGACATTAATAAAAGAGAGTGAGAATAATCTAGAAAAGGCGGAGATCAAGTCTAATATAATCTTAGCCATTGATTAGAGATCTAATCTTGGCCGTTGATTTCTCAATGAGAAGATTATAAAGGAAGGCTTGAGGTTCATTTGGAAGGACACACGGAGCAAATCTTGAGATCGAATTCTTCTGACGGAACAGTGCTCGGACAAAGATTCAGCGCAGTGAGGGGCAGAGTAGCTTCCGGAGAGAAAGATTTTCTCAGCCGAAGAATCATCAACAGAGAGAGGCAGGAAGACGTCTAGTAGAGCCAGCATAGAGCCAGTCAGGGCTACGTAGAGGTTGCGCAGAGGTTCAGAGGGATTCCAAGATTCAGTTGTCAGATCAGATCCAGAAGCCCGAAGTCGGGGTGTGAGACAAGGAGGCCCAGGTCTGTGATTCTGGGAGTCAGATCGATTTGTTGTTGGGGTGACACAGAGGCTGCGCATAGACCTCCAGAGGAAGCTTTTCCACTGACCGGATCGGTCAAATTTTCCAGTGATTGTGTGAGGTAAAACTCACAATTTCTTTCTGTCAGTATTTCTCTCTATAACTGAATAACCCTTGAGGTATTCTAAGATGTATTCAGGATTTGTTATTGCTTAATAATACAAACCCTCAGATCTGCTACACAAGTTTTCCCACATTGGGTTTTTTCGGGGACTTGTGTCCAAAAATAATTGTGTACTCTGTGTGATTAATTTCTTGCTCAGTTTCCTTGTTTCATAATCATATTTTTATTCAGTGTAGGCTGCTTCAGTAGTAACTTCAATAATTCATATCTGAATTAATTCTGTAAAAGTAATTTACATAATAGGAGAAGTACACTCTGTTGTTGCAGTAGGATTCCAAAGATTGTCAGATCTAGGAATTTTCACATGGTATCAGAGGGTTTGATGTGAAACAGGAAGCGCAGATCTGAATCTGAAGTAAAGGTCGAATTGTTGCAACAACAGCAGATCGAATCCCAAGAGAGATTGCACATATCTAGCCAAAAGGGCTGAAGTTTCGAGGTTGTCTCTCTCTGAGTGAGTCGACGGAGAGGTAGGACTTCCTGTTCAAGATTTCGTTGAGGCAGAGGCAGCTGCGTGGAGCCTTCACGCAGAGCCAGAGGGACGCAATTTTTCTGCAGGTGGTTGCCGGAGTAGAGAAGCATCAAAAGAAAGAAAAAACACATAGCAGGGAATTCTTCCTCAGTGAATTCCTAGCCAAGGAATTCAACATTTTTCCAAGCTCTGAGCAGCGGATCAGGGCAGCAAATCTACGAGATCTAGAAGGAGTGCATAAGCCTGCCTAGGCTGCGCAGAGGGGGAGAAAGAGGAAGTAGTTCGACAATTTTTGGCTGAGATGGCAGCTCATGGTCTTAGAGATCAGGACCGGTTGGAGGGTTCCTCCAACTAAAGGATTTAGTTCCTTTTAGATGAATTCGATCCCAAGACGTTCATGGCAAACGAGGTTGTTGTACCTACAGATCTGGATCAACTTAAGAAGTACAGGTCCAATATGGCAAAGTGCAAGAGTATAATCCTTGATGCTGTCACAGATCACATAGTCTCACATTTCGTTGGCAAGAACACCGTCAAGGAGATGTGGGAAGCTTTGTCTTCATTGTACAAAGGAACTTCCGAGCAGCGAAAGATGTATTTGGAGCAGAAGCTCCAGATGATCCAGATGCAGAAGGGGGAGCGCATTGCTTCGTTTGTTACGAGACTTCAGGAGATTCGAGACCAGTTGGCAACCGTGGGATCCACCCCAACTACAGAAACTATGGTGAGGCTGGCCCTTAACACAGTCACAGAGGAGTGGCGGGTTTTTGTCCAGAGCATTCTAGGCAGGGCTACGCTTCCTAGTTGGGAGTAGATGTGGCCAGCACTTCAAGAGGAAGAGCTAAGAGATCTAGTCAAGTGCAAGCTTAACGATAGAAGCGGTAGAATATCGAAGACATTGGAGGAGGAGGAGAATGCAGCCCTCGCATCGAAAGGGCAACAAGGGCAACGGAGACAAAAGAAAGATGTCTCGAAGGTGAAATGCTTCAGATGTGGTGAGATGGGCCACTTTGCATCACAATATCCTTTGAAGAAAAAGGACAAGGATGAGAAGCATGATCCGACAGTTGCAGCCGTAAAGGTTGAGCAGGATGAATTTGCTATGAGTGTCCATGCTTCTCTGGTAAGAGGTGGGGTGACATAGAGTTTTAGTTCACCTTGAACTTTAGTTGGGCAGGATCCTGGAGGAGCCCACCTCATGGATCATTACCTTGCTACGAGAGCCCATAATCAGTAGTAGCAGGATGGAGGAGTTTCAGTGAGAGCCGAGGAGTGACGGATACGACAGTGGTGTAGGTAGCAGCGCTCATTTCTAGAGCAGCGCAAAGCAAAGCAGCAACCTTGTAGCAGTAGCAACGCAGTGCAGATCAGTGTTGCACAAAGCAAAGCAACAGCAGCGCAGTGCATCAGAGGGACAGCGCAGTAGTTACCAGCAGTGAGATTCTTCAGCACTGAGGTGCATCCATTGAACACTTGTTCAGTTATGGGTGAGTTCAGTTGTTTCTCTCATCAGCTAAGTTGCAGTAGAGATGCAGTGTTAGCAGTGGCAGTGCTAGCAGCATAGCAAATGCAGCACTTGAGAGGGAGTTGTAGTACAGATGCAACAGTGGCAGTGGCAGTGTCATGGGCAGCAGTACAGTGGAAGCAGCAGCGCAGTGGTTGATAGAAATCAGCAGCACGGAGGATGCTTCAGGGACAGAGCAGTGTGCAGCAAGCATATTGTTAGAGCACCTTCCTCGCTAAGAGGGAATGTTGATTTTTGTAGCCTCGGAAAGTGCTCGAAGCCAGAAACCGTTTGTGAAAATTCCACTCGATTAATGTTTTATTAAAATAATTAATTATTTTAATGGAGACCCTAAGTCTAAACTTAGGGAAATTAAATAATTAAAGGACATTAATAATACAGAGTGAGACTAATCTAGAAAAGGCAGAGATCAAGTCTAATATAATCTTAGCCGTTGATTAGAGATCTAATCTCGGTCGTTTATTTCTCAACGAGAAGATTATAAAGGAAGGCTTGAGGGTCATTTCGAAAGACACACGGAGCAGTGCTCGGACAAAGATCAGATCTAAGTGATTCAGTGCAGTGAGAGGCAGAGTAGCTTCCGGAGAGAAAGATTTCTCAACCAGAGAATCATCAATAGAGAGAGGCAGGAAGACATCCAACAGAGCCAGCGCAGAGCCAGTCAGGGCTACATAGAGGTTGCGCAGAGGTTCAGAGGGTTTCCAAGGTTCAGCTGTCAGATCAGAACCAGAAGCTGGAAGTTTGGGTGTGAGACCAGGAGGCCCATATCTGTGGTTCCGGGAGTCAGATCGATCTGTTGTTGGGGTGACGCAGTGCCTAGAGGAGGGGACGCAAGGCCTACGCAATCACTTCGCAGAGACCTCCAGAGGCAGCTTTTCCAATGACCGGATCAGCCGTATTTTTCAGTGATTGTGTGAGGTAAAACTCAATTTCTTTCTGTCAATATTTCTCTCTATAATTGAATAACCCTTGAGGTATTCAGAGATGCATTCAAGATTTGCTACTGTTTAATAATAAAAACCCTCAAATCTGTTGCACCTCCCGCATTGGGTTTTTCCATGGACTTGTGTCCAAACATAATTGTGTCCTATGTGTGATTGATTTCTTGCTCAGTTTCCTTGTTACAAAATCATATTTTTAATCAGTGTAGGCTGCTTCAATAGTTACTTCAATAATTCAAATCTGAACTAATTCTGTAAAGGTAATTTACATAATAGGAGAAGTACACTCAGTTGTTGCAGTAGGATTCCTAAGATTGTCAAACCTAGGAATTTTTACAAGAGGCACCCATTCGACCCCCCCTTGAGGTCTGGACTCTATATAAGAGAGACTTCCTCCTCATTTGGCACATCAATTTGTCTTGTCTATGTTTGATCCAGCGAATTTCAGAAGAAGGGTTTGGGATTTTATTTTGTTCTTGGGTATTGATTTGGCTATTATATTGAAGATGTTTCTGACGTATTGATGAACTATGAACTCTCTCTCTCACTCATAAGGAAAGATTTCTAGGTTTTCCCCTTGTGGGTTTTGCCATGGCCTCATGCCTAATTTAAAGGTATGTTGTCTCATGATTTCATGGTTATTTTCTACTGTTGTTTCATGTTTAATTGTTGATATTTTTCTTCTGTATAATTGCTTAATGATTTTTGAATAAACACTATCTGGGATTAATGTTAACTGATCATTAGAAGTTGTTATCACGATGAAGAAAATTTGTTTCTAGATTGTGCCCTAGAAAATCAACAAACCCTAGATCTAGATTTCCAATCTTAGGCATCTCCAAGGAAAAGGAATTTCCCTTACCATTGATTGAGACGTTGTGCTGAAGTTGAGCCTTTTCCTTGGAAGCTTCTCAGTCATCCTATACCATACAACTAGAATACCTATTAGGTGACCCATTCACATACTATGACTCCTCCCATCAGTGAAAATTCGTAAAGAGCAAGGGGTTTTGGTTGCGGTAACAGTGGGCCACTACCCCATTATTGTCTCTAGGTCTTGTATTAGCATTGTAGGGTACCCCTCTCCAAGCCTTGCTAGATTTTTTGAGAACAGCATTCACCATGAACCTTTTGTCATAACTTTACTAATCTTATCTTAGGGAAGCCTCGTTGGTGTTGGAGAAGAGCACGCCTAAAATGAGGGAAAATATTATTGTGGCGAAAGTGGGCAGCCTTCCTGAGTTCCCTTAAGGTGCATTGTGTTTTAGGACTTTACCACTTTGAGTGAAAGTTCAGGAGGCAACATGACCAATGTACTATTGTAGGTCAACATTTGAAGTTAAGTGGTTAAACACCTGTAAACATTTAGGCATGACTTAAATATGTAATATGAGACATGGCATAGCATAAGAGAGATGTATACACCACAACATCAATAAAGAAATCCATCTTTTTTCCTCCTTACATTTGTCTCTCATGTATATACCCTAAAAATTCATCATGTTATTAGAACAAGACCTATGGAGGTTGTATCAAAATCTTTGTTCTATGACAAAGTATGTTTGAACCTAACATTCAAAGAGAAAAAACCATCTTAGGAGAGTTGTTATTTTTTGTAGCATTGGAGGTGTTCTAGTCTCAAAATTTTGTGCAGAGGCTAAAACGCATGAGATCTCCATAACCCATAAATTGTTTCTAAAAATTCCACCTAGAAGTGTCTCAATTAGATTATTAGCTCATTTTTTAACTATTTCAAATGAAACTATAAAGATTTCCTAAGTCTAAACTAAGGGAAAGGGGTTAATTAATCAAAATTAATTGAGATAAGGTGTGAATCATCTAGAAACTCACACGGATTGACTTTGATATGATATAGGCCCTTGGTTAAGTTTTAATCTTGGTCGTTGGAGGTCCAACGGAGGATTATAAGAAGAAGTCGATGGGTAGATGGAGAACATATTTGTGAGAACCACAAAGAGTTCGATTTCCTTGGAGAGTTTGATTTTCCAGAGAGCTGGCAGTGTTGGAAGAGTTTGGGCTTCAGTAGGGAAGCAGAGACAAAGAGCGGTGTTGAAAAGTGTAACTAGGATCGGTCTTCATATTGACTATGTAATTATGTATTTATGTAAAGAAGAAGACAAAAGATAATAAAATATGTTTTTGATATGCTTGCCTCATGGGTTTCATGAGCAAGGTTTTATTATAGGTCAATAGACTTCTTCTTGATGTCTATTAGTATTTGTCTTCTGGTTATAAATGTAATTAGGAGTCATGTATATGAAGAGTCTAGTCGGATAAATATGCCTCAAGACCTTGAAGAAAATGGCCCCAGAATGATGCTCAAAGCAACCCTCAAGACAGCCTCCTTAACGCTGGAAGATCAACCCTACAAGTCAGCTTGAAAATGCTGGAAAAGTCGGCTCAATAATATGTGACATCAGTTCACTGATAGGTTGACTAATTATAGGTTCGATCAACTATAAATAGCCCAGTAAACTTCGCAGAAATCACAAAACTGAAATTCAGACTTCTGTGATTTTTGGAACAGATTTGCAGATGAGTCTGAGGCTAAAAGATGCGGTCAAGTCTGAGATTGAAATGCGGATTACAGATGGATAGCAAGGACCCTAACTAAAGAAGATGTGATGAATACTCTGATAATATCTACGCTATCACAGAATTGTGAGGACTGTTTTCAGAGTAATGTTGTTCAGTGATAATTTTGTGTCTAAGGTGCGAGATCAGGTCTGAAATATATGCGAGATCAAGGCAGTGTTCTATGTGAGGAAGAGACTATACCACTGTGCTAAAACAAGATTATGTTAGTGTACAAAAACGGGACTGTGTAAAGGTATCATTCTAATATACGACGGTCTGATCATTAAAAGGAAACTAGTGTGTACAGTCAGCAAGGTTAAGTGAAGGCACAAGGTAGGACAATCTATGATGCAATGTTGATATCACAAGTAAGGATCATATACATTCGGAGAAGGAAGAATACGAGTAGAGACCAAGCTCTCTAGCCTTGGTGCTGAAAGGTGCAAATTGGTGCAGGAAGGTGCAGGAAAGAAGGAGCCAATGAAGAAGCAATGACAAGGTCTTTGAGGCATATAAAGATCTAGGGTCTATGCCATGGTCATGGTACTTGTCATCTGAAAATCTATAAGAAGAATTTCTCGTGGGTTTTCCTCTCCAAGAGGAAGAGGTTTTTCCCTAGCTCGAAGAGCCTAAATTTGTGTCTCTTGTGGTTTTGGTAATTGACTTGATGAATAGCTAAATAAGGTAAGAAGAGAAGACATAAGTAATAGAAGTAAGCTCACAAGTAATTATCAAGAAGAGAATTTGAATTAATCACCACCCCTCCAAATTCTCAACATGGAATCAAAGCTAAGGAGCTGAACACAAGGGCTACTTAGACACTGAAGGAAGCAAAGATCAAAGTTTGGGTTAAAAGGTCAAATCAGCTTGCCAGAAGATTCTTCAAAAGATCCACTAATCAAGAATTATATTCAAGACATTGTTGCAAGAGACATCATCCTTTGGAAGACATCATTTATCATCAAGGATTCAAAGATCACCTACATTGGAAAACTCAATCTAAGAAGAAGTTTCTATCTTCATCATTATCAAAGAATTTGCTAGAAGGACGAAGTCACCCTACTCAAGTAAGTATCTATGATCTTATGTAATGACCTATTGCAAAGAAAGCAACAAATTGGTTGGGTCATCAAACTTTAGTGCATGGAAGTAGAGGATAGATTCGAATATGATTGAAGACGAAGTTATGGACTATATCAAAGAATCTACAATTCAACCCTCAAAAGAAGATGCTCCAGCTCATGCCAAGTACATGAAAGGAGAAATCAGAGCCCAGAGGATTCTCATAGAATCCATTAAGGGCTCCCTCATATCCTATGTATCAAAACTGAAAACTGTAAAAGAAATATATGAGAAACTGATGGAGCTATTCTTTGTGAGTACTGCAAGAGAAGCAATCTCTCTGAGACAAGAACTATATAAAATGAAATTGTCAGGAGAGGAAGGAATCACCTCATATTTTTAAAAGACCAACTGCTGGAATTGGGAGAAGTAATTTCTGATAATGAAATGACTACTATGGTGTTGAATGCTCTACCGGAAGAATGGGGAAAACTTCACTTCAATATTATACGGGAAGAAAGAAGCAACATCATTCCACGATCTATGGTCTCTATGTAAAATAGAGAAAACAAGATTGAAAGCCAAATCTGATACAGGATCAAGTGAAGGGAATCAAGTCTTTGCAACCATGCCTAGGAAGAAAGGAAGATTCGGTAAATTTGGTCCTCAGAATAAGAGATGAAATATGGAAAAAGCATGATGCTTTGGATGTAATGATTTTGGGAATTATAAACGAGATTGTCCTAAATTTAGAAAGGACAAGAGGAAAAATTAAGAAGCCCATGTCACAAATAAAAGGGAAGTACCTGATGTGAAAATTTATGAATGTTACTTATGCAAAAATCTATTGTTAGATCTGGTTATACTTCTCCTACTTAAGCTAGTTATTAATGCTAAAATATTTAGATTAACATCGAAGTAAACACATAACAAAATTTCATCGATCCAGATCTAAAACAGAAAAGTACATGCACAATAGACAAAGTGACACAAGATTTTCTAAACAATAGTCCCCGGAAAAATCCAATGCGGGAAATCGGTCTTCTAGCTGCTGGAGGGTGTTTATTATTAAGTAGTTTTCTTAATACAGCAAATCTAGGCACCACACTGGTTAACTCGATAGAGAAAAATATAGATCTACAACTAACCTGCTGTTCTGAAGCCAAATCGTTGACTGATCCACACCCTCAAACGGGATTTGCAAGACTCAGCCAAATTCTGGCCCTAGAAACCCCAGCGCTGCCCCTGAAGCCCCTGCGTCAGTCTCTTCAGCCACTGCATGCCTCTGCGTTGGCCTGGAGAGGGATGCGTAACCCCAAAATGGGTGACGCAGACCCTACGTTGCCCCTGATGGTCTCTGCGTAACCCAAATGGTTCCCCTGCTGCCCAACACTGCCCTAGGAGGGATTGCATAGCACCTGCATAGCTGAAGTTTCCTTTGCGCTGCGAAGCTGCTGCCCTCTCTATTGTTGTTGCCTCTGCTTCTCTGTGCTACCTCTAGAAGTTGCTCTCTGCCTCTTGCTAATTCTAGGCACTGGGATCAAACCATCCCCTTTGCCTAAACTACCCCTCTCTGCAACTGAAACATTTCTGGAAATTCTTAGCAAACCACGCTCTAGAATTCCAACTTAGCTTCAGTGCTCTGCCTCCGTGTGTGTCTTCCAAATGACCCCAAGCCTTTCCTTTATACTTTTCTCGTTGGGAAACCAACGGCCATGATCAGATCTTGAATCGATGGCTCAGATTAAAAGAAAGCTTGTTCCGTGTGACTTAAGACAATTTCATCACATGTTTTAATTAATTACATTTAATAATTAATTTTCCTAAGTTAGACTTAGAGTTCTTAATTAAAATTATTAATTAATTAATTAATTATCTCCCAAACTGGATGAAATTTCCCAAATCCCTTTCTGGGTCTTGGAGATCTCATGTACTCTAGTCCCTCCAGAAATTTTGGGAGCTAGAGCACATCCGATGCTACCCCATCACTCAAGAAAACTCAACACTCCCTCTTAGCGAGGAATGTGCTATAGTACAAACTCTACTTCTCCCCAAAGCTCTGCACTGACCTCTAGTGTGGGTCTCTGCACTGATGTTGGACCTGCTACCCTACATCACTGTGCTACTGCTGCCCATGACGTTGCCACATCTGTACTACAACTCCCTCTCAATCTGTTGCATCCGTGTTGCCATCTACTGCAATGCATCTTCAATTGCAGAGAAAAACAACTGAATCTCCTGCCCAATCTTTGACAGACAAGTCAGTTGGGCTGCATCCTCATCACTGAAGCTCCATCGGCTGTTGATCTGTGCCGTCATCTGGAGGATGATGCACAGCTACACCTCTGCACTGCGTAAGTAAACTCCCTCTACATTGTTTAAGTCACATCAGCCCCTTGTGCTGAAATCTCTCACGTTGTTGCTGCGCTGTGTTGTCCTCCTGAAGCATCCACGTTGTTGTAGCTTTGCTCTGCGTTGCTGAAGTCACATCAACCCCTACGCTGCTGCTACTGCATCTGCACTAAGTTGCTCCCTTCAACCTTCAGATCTGCCTCTGCTTCATCTGTGATTCTTTGCAACAACTACTCCACTTGTCCCGCTATTGTCTTAAGGCTCCCGTAGCTCGGATGTGATCCAAGAGATGAGCTCCTCAAGGATCCCGCCCTCACTCTGTAGTTTCTCTACAGATCCATGTTGCCCCACTTTTGTGGTTCATGAGTACTCATGGTCGCATCGTCTTCTGACCCATCGTTCACCACAGCAACCTTGGAAGTAGAAGCTTCCTTTTCCTTCTTCTTCTATGGACAATTGCTAGCGAAATGTCCTAGTTCGTCACACTGGAAACACTTGATCTTGGATAGATCAGGCTTCTTCTTCCCTTGTTGCCTCTTTGATGCCAAGGCTACATCATCTTCATCTTCCTTCTTCACCTTACTGGATCCCGTGTTGTACTACTTCTTGGTGAATCTGCGGAGTTCTTCTTGACATAAGATTTCCCACAAGTCGTCCCAGTCAGGAAGGTTCGCTCTGCCCAAGACAATTTGGACAAAGGTTTCCCACTCTTCTGTGACCGCATTGAGTGCAGTCCTTACCATCACATCATCCTCCACCTTTTCTCGCATGGCAGTCAACTGATCTTTGATCGTCTATAATCTGAAGAGGAAATGCTCCATCTCTTCCCCCTTGGTCATCATGAATGACCGCAACTGATTCTCCAGAAGCATCTTCCTCTGGACGGACTTCCCCTCATATAGGGTTGTTAAGGCCTTCCAAATCTCATTAGTTGTTTTCTTCTCAACTATATGTGGAACAATATGGTCCTTAACCCCATCTATTATGAGTTGCTTGGCATGTGTCGCAGCTTCCTCATGCTTCTTCAGGAGAGCTGCATCGGTCGATGTGGCCAGGACCTGTTTTGCATGGTGTCTTAGACAGTATGCCTCTAAGACTACCAGGATTCTGACCTTCCAGACTGCAAAGTTGGATAGACCGTCCAACCTATCCTGATAACATAATCCCTAAGGTGCCATCTGCTTAGCAAATCTGTCGGAACTCCTCTCTATGCTATAGATCTGGATATAGGGTTCTTGGCGAAACAGGCACCCTCTGCTCCCTCTGACAACTGATTTTCTCTCTTGGAAATCCGCCAAATTAACAATGAAACAACTCTCTTCGATCCACTGATAGATCTGCAGATTTCTTTGGCTAGAACCCTCTGAGAAGCTGATCTCCTCCCGCTCTGTCACTAGTGCTTAGGGTAAATTTTGAATCTTCAAAAATTTAACCCCACCAGCACCTTCTGAAGTTTTGCAGCTATGTTTCCAGCACTTTTGAATCAGACAGCTTCAGATCTGCATCACCCTAGCTGGCCTCTACGTGAGCAGACAGTCCCAGCGCTACCTCTGTGTAGTAAGTACATGGGCCTGCGTGGAGACAGCATAAGACTGAGTCACCCTGACCTCTGCGTGGCTTTGCTCCCTCTAAAACTGCGTTGTCCCTTCAAATTTCGCTTTCTGTTGCTGCTATTGCTTTCTCTGCTGCTTTCTGCAGCAAGATTCTTCAATCTTCTGCTGGTGACCATGCTAGATCTACAATCGCTTTGATACCATGTGAAAATTTCTAAATGTTACTTATGCAGAAATCTACTGTTAGATCTGGTTATACTTCTCCTACTAAGCAAGTTATTAATGTTGAAATCTTCAAATTAACATCAAAGTAAACACATAATAGACTTTCACCGATTCAGATCTAAAACAGAAAAGTACAGGGACAATAGATAGAGCGACACAAGATTTTTTGGACAATAGCCCCTAGAAAAAACCAATGTGGGAAAACTGGTCTTCTTGCTGCTGGAGGGTGTTTATTATTAAGTAGTTTTCTGAATACAGAAAATCTGGGCATAGCACTAGTTAACCTGACAGAGAAAAATATAGATCTGTAGCTAACATGTTGTTTTGAAGCCAAAACGTTGACTAATCCACACCCTCAAGCGGGATTTACAAGACTTAGCCAAATTCTGGCCCTAGAAACCCCCAACACTGACCCTGAAGCCCCTACGTTAGTCTCTTTAGCCACTGCGTGCCTCTGCGCTAGCCTGGAGAGGGTTGTGTAACCTTTAGAATGGGTGACGCAGACCCTACACTGCACCTAAGGGTCTCTGCGTAACCTAGATGGGTCTCTTGTTGCCCAACGCTGCCCTAGGAGGGACTGCAAAGCACCTGCGTAGCTGAAGCTACCTTTGTGTTGCGTAGCCGCTGCCCTCTCTACTACTCTATGCTGCCTCTGGAAGCTTCTCTCGGCCTCTTGCTGATTCTAGGCACTGGGATCAAACCATCACCTTTGCCTAAACTACCCCTCTCTGCAGCTGAAACACTTGTGGAAATTCTTAGCAAACCACGCCCTAGAATTCCACCTTAGCTTCAGTGCTCTTCCTCCATGTGTGTCTTCCAAATGACCCCAAGCCTTTCCTTTGTACTTTTCTCGTTGGGAAACCAACGACCATGATCAAATATTGAATCGATGGCTAAGATTAAAAGAAAGTTTGATCGTGTGACTTAAGACAATTTCATCACATGTTTTAATTAATTACCTTTAATAATTTAATGTTCCTAAGTTAAACTTAGGGTCCTTAATTAAAATTATTAATTAATTAATTCTCCCAAACCGGATGAAATTTCCCAAATCCCTTTTTGGGTCTTGGAGATCTCATGTACTTTAGTCCCTCCACAAATTTTGGGAACTAGAGCACATCCGATGCTACCCCATCACTCAAGAAAACTCAACACCTGATGCAAAGAAAACTAAGAAAGAAGAAAGTGAAAGATCTCTATGATCATCTTTCTCCTCAAGGGATTTATGTTGGTTGTAAAATAATAGGAAGCAATGTATATTAATAGCATCATGATAGAAGCATGAAAGGAGCACTTGGTGAAGCAGCTCCTGGAAACCTTACTGATAAACAACATTGATAGAAGGCAATCATCAAGATCAAGGGTCATCATTCAATGATCCATATGGAAACAGGTGTTGACATTTTTCTAATGGAGTTCTTTATGGGTTCTCTGGTTAGAAAGAAAGCAAAAGGTTTCATCGACAATTCTATGTTACAGAATTCTGGGATTAGGATATGATGACATATTGATGAAGCAGGTCAAGGGAATGAAGTTCCTTATTCTAGTAAAATTACTATAGGATGACTCAAAGGTAAAAGGTATTAGGTACATATATGTATATGCTATGAAGTCATGTCATATGGTTGCAGGTAATGGACTTCTATCTTTAGAAGTATGATCTATGAAGGAGGATCTCTTACGGTGCATAGGTTGCCACTAACAGACAAAACTAAATATGTCCTCATATGGAATATGAGTTAGTTGTATACAAACAAGGAACTGGATACAGGAAGTTCCTAAGTATGTTGTTGTGCGTAGAAAGAATTGAAGAGATCATGAAGTGCAACCACGCAAAGAGGCGGTTATTATCCGGAAGCCAAGAAGATGTGACTAGGAAATCTCCTAGGAAGATATGTGGACTCTGAAAGAAGTATGGTAAACAAGAAGACCCTTGAAAAGACATATCTTTAGGAGATGTGTCAATCTGAGTAGAGGATGTCGATGGCTACAAGAAGATGTCATGGTGAAACATCATCACTGAGGTAACTTTTGATTTAAAAGTTCTTAGGTATATGTTTATCTAGATAAGTTTATGCAGGGCTGCCAACGATGTGGAAGGATGTAAGATCCTTGGAGATGGTTCGAAGGAAAGCAGCATGGCATAAAAGTGGACCAAATGAGGAAGACTGATGAATCAATTTCTGATAATTAACATGACTTGTGGATGAAAGTGATGGATGATCTGTGCCCTATGAAGCCAAAGGTTGAAGATTCCTCAATATCGAAATCCATAAAATCGAGGGGAGGAATTCTTCATGAGCAGCTGGGTGTCTCACCATTGCTGATGCAGGTCCTTGGTTGAGAAGGAGCTTGGTGATAAGTTTCTTGCTTGGAAGAAACTTGAAGTATGTCCTTCTTGAGTTAAGAGGGAGTGACGTATGTGATTCTCTAATACATGTGTCATGCACTAGACCAGGACTAACAATCGTAAGTGTTAGTGAAGGCCATGTCGAGAGAATGGATAAACACGTCATTCTGGTCTTCACCTGGAAGACAGAATGGAGGATTGGGTAATCATTTGGCATTCGATACTCTTTGAGAATGTGATAGGGCATTCAAGATAAGAGTAGTCGAGGACTGATATTCTTGGAGGGCTAGCTACCCAAGAGAAGAATAGTCCAAGAAGGTCATACTTTGGGAACACCTGGGTGGAGTATGTAGCTTGGAGCGACAATGACTATGGTGTCTATAAGTCATGTGTCTCGCCAATATTGTAGCCCATTCTCTCGTTGAGAGATGGGGTTGTTAGTCGAGGCCTTGCACTATGACAGTGTTGGTTGATATGATGCTATACAGATGTGATTACCAATTCGATTCTTCTTATGAGATTTTTCAGTTTGAAAGTGACCATGTACCTGTATGAATACCTCCCTAGTTAAGAGGGAGTGTTGAAAAGTGTAACTAGGATCGGTCTTCATATTGACTATGTAATTATGTATGTATGTAAAGAAGAAGACAAAAGATAATAAAATATGTTTTTGATATGCTTGCCTCATGGGTTTCATGAGCAAGGTTTTATTATAGGTCAGTAGACTTCTTCTTGATGTCTATTAGGATTTGTCTTCTGGTTATAAATGTAATTAGGAGTCATGTATATGAAGAGTCTAGTCAGATAAATATGCCTCAATACCTTGAAGAAAATGGCACCAGAATGATGCTCAAAGCAGCCCTCAAGACAACCTTCTTAACGCTAGAAGATCAACCCTACAAGTCGGCTTGAAAATGCTGGAAAAGTCGGCTCAATAATATGTCACATCAGTTCACTGATAGGTCGGCTAATTATAGGTTCCAGGAAGAGCGTCCATCAGTTCACATCAATTGCAGTTCCAGGAAGAGTGTCCTAGTGCCTGCGCAGATTTGACGCAGGGGCTAACGTAGGGGTTTTGTGGAGCCCATTCAGAGCCAGTTTTGGAGCTAGATCAGTGTCGGGTGAGACAAAATTTGTCTCACTAATTTTTGTGGCCAGTTTTCCTATAGTGGATTTCCAGCTTGTGCATCCAAATTGTACTCAGAATTTCACTACTGCATAATAATAAAACCCTCAGTTGTTGCACCGGTTTTCCCAAGTTGGGTTTTCCGAGGACATTTGTCCAAAAATAACTATATTAATTTTTATGTGTGTGTGCTAGCATTTCTCAGTTTCCATTGTTATTTTCTTTCACGGTTTTATTTGTGAGGGTTGCAGTGTGATTAATTTGATATTTGTCGTAGCAAGTAAATTGTTAAATTAATTAACACTTAGAAGAATTAATTCTAGTTGCTGCAATAGGATTTCGGTATTGAAATTTTCACATGGTATCAGAAGGTGATTGATCATACCAGGAAGCTCAGAAGCTCAGAAGAGCATTTCATTGTTCAGAGGGCGCAGCAGGCCGATATTTTCTAGTGTTGCGCAATGCCTAGCTAGGTTGTGCGAATTGTTGGGAAAAAATTGATTTTCAATTGCAGGGTGGAAAAAAAATCAAATTGCCCAGAATAATGTTTCCAGCGGGCAGAGGGAGCAGCAGCAACTCAGATTTTCGCAGAGAAAATCCTTGGTTGGACACAGAGGGTTTTGCAGCAGTTTTCAGTAGCAAAACCAGCGTCGGGTGGAAGAGAAAACCACACACATCAGAGGGAAATTTTCTCTCAAGGGACTTCGAGTTTTAGAGGTCCGATTTTTTTTCCAGGCAGATTGGCAGTGGTTGTGAGCGGATCCTCTCACTCCAGAAGGAAGTGCGAATAGCAAAAGAAGTAGCCAAGCAGAGGGAAAGGGGGAGTTTTCGACAAAATCGAGATGGCCATAGCAGGACTTAGAGATCAGGATATGTTGGAGGGAGCCTCCAACTATATCATCTGGAAGGCTACAATGTCCTTCCTTCTAGATGAATATGGCCTAAAGACAAATGTGGACAATGTGGTAGCAGTACCCCAGGATGTCGATCAACTCAAGGAGTACAGAAAGGAAATGGACAAGGCGAAGAGGATGATTTTGGAAGGAGTCTGAGATCATCTAGTCTCACACGTGGCAAATAAAGGCACAACCAAGAAGATGTGGGATGCTCTTTCCTGCTGATTTTGTAGCATTGGAAAGTGTTCCAAGTCTCATATTTTGGGAAGAGGCTTGGACATCAGTATTCCAGATAACCCAGAAATCGTTTGTGGAAATTTCACTTGGATCATGCTTTATTAAAATAATTAATTATTTTAACGTGATCCCTAAGTCTAAACTTAGGGAAATTAAATAATTAAAGGGTATTAATAAAGCAGAGTGTGAATCTTCTAGAAAATGAAGATCAAGTCATCTTTTAATCTGAGCCATTGATTAAGGATATAATTTGGATCGTTGATTCGTCAACAAGAAGACTATAAGAGAAGGCTTGAGGGTCATTTGGAAAGCAAGTCGGGCACATTGTTAGTACCCGAAGGAAATCGATTCTGAAGTAAGAGAATTCAATTTCAGAGGGTGAGATTGTAGATACTGGGTTGCAGAGATAAAAGGAGGGAGAGGTCAATAGAGACGAAGAGAAGGAAGGCAGAAGACACAAAGGAGGAAGTGTTGAGCAGCAGCACTGGCCCTCCACACAGAGTGACGCAGTCCAGCGCAGTGACTCCACAGAGGCGCCACGCAGAGTGATGCAGAGGGAGGAGAAGTGTCTGTCGTGTGTCGGGAATTCTTCCGAGGTGTTCGGAAAATTCATCTCAAGTGCATGCTAAATATCTGCTCGTCATATATTCTGTAAATGATCTTTTCACTCCCGAAGATTAATATAAACCCTCATCTGCTGCACCGATTTTCCCACATTGGGCTTTTCCGAGGACAATTGTCCAAAAATAACTGTGTTCATGTAGTTGTTTTTATTGTGTTATATTTGTTCTATTTGTTCTTCTGCTTTAAGATTAAAGTGAATGTTGCCGCTGTATTTATTTCAAAATTTACTAAAGCATCTGTAAATAACTTATTATAAATAAGTAGGCGAAATAAATCAATCGTTGCAGTAGCATTTTCAGATTGAAAAATTTCACATGGAATCAGAGCTAAGGGAAAAAGACAGGAGAGGAGGTTCTGCAATGGAACTGAGATCCGACATAGATGAAGCAGCAGCTCAGAAGGGTTCACGCAGTCCTCCAGAACACATGAAGAAACAGAGGGATCATGACATGTCAGTTCTGACATCCAAACTAGAAGAATATTTCACTTGTGTGTCAAGCACGGCCTCTCCAGGAGTTTGGTATATTGACAGTGGAGCATCTTCTCACATAACGGGAGTTCAAGAATGTTTTTCGAGCTACCGGGAAGAGCAGATGAAATTTCAGATCACGATGAGAAACAAAGCCAAGTGTACCCCCATTGGTAGAGGAACCATAATATTTCAGACAGAAGTTGGTAACAAGCTTCGAGCCACAAATGTATTGCATGTATCGGGATTGGGGATGAACTTACTCTCTGTGTCTCAGCGCCAGAACAAGGGTTACGATGTATACTTTATTGGAAATAAAGTTTATGTCAAACATCCTAGCTAGAAAATGAAGGTACAAATTGGAGTAAGGAGCCATCAACTATGTAAGCTTCAGCTCAAGTCTCCAATGGCACTAATCGGCAGTACAGATGAAAGAGACCTAAACGAATTATGGCACAGAAGAATGGGGCATTTACATCATGGAGCCTTGAATATCCTCAAGAAGACTGTCATGGGAGCTCCAAAACTCAGCACAAGGAAAGATGATGTCTACAGGGGGTGCATACTAGGGAAGTATGCCAAGGCAGCATTTCCAAGAAGCAGCAGTAGGGCTAAGAGTGTATTGGAGTTGATACACTCAGATATCGGCGGACCAATGTCCATGACTGCTCTCAGTGGCGCAAAGTATTTTTCTACCTTTATTAATGACCATTCCCGAAAAACATGGATCTACTTTCTTAAAGCCAAAGATGAAGTCTTTGAGCGATTCAAAGAATTCAAGGCTTTGGTAGAAAATTTAACCAGAAAGAAGATCAAGAAGTTGCGATCAGATAATTGTGGAGAGTATATTGATAAAGTCTTCACAAGTTTCTACGCAAAGGAAGGCATCAAGAGAGAACGGATAGCTCCATAGAATCCAGAGTAGAATGGAGTTGCAGAAAGGAAGAACAAGACCATTGTAGAAGCAATGAGGGTGATGCTATATGACCAAGACATGCCCAATTTTTTGTGGGCAGAAGGCTGCAATACAGCAGTGTATGTGCAGAATAGGGTACCTCATAGAGCATTGGGGAAAGTAACCCCTGAGAGTGTGTTCACTGGAAGCAAGCCTGAGGTCAAACACATCAGGATATTTGGCAATATAGCATATTTCCACTTACCCAATGAGAAGAGGAAGAAATTGGATCAGACTGCGGAGTAGGGTTATCTTGTGGGATATAGTGAAAATGCGAAGGCATATCGCATCTATATTCCAAAAAACATGAAGATCGTAGTAAGGTGGGATGTGAAATTCATGGAGGAGAGAGCCTTCAGAAGATCCCGGGAAATGGCTATAGATACATAGGTTGAGGAGGATCCGCTAGTACAGCCACAACGGCCTACAGAGGATGGCTCGAGTGCCTCTCCACAGCACAAGGATTATGAGGAAAGTTCTTCTGAAAAAGAGCAAGCAAGAGAGCAGGTAAATCCACCCACCACCAGTGGAAAAACGAGCAGAGGGCTCCAACATACTCTGAGGGATGTAGAGGAATTTGTTGGAGCCCCTAGGGATGGAAAGAGGGTATGCAGGCAACCTGACAGGTACCAGGCACTGGTAGCACAGGTCGAAGAACCCTCTAGTTTTCGGGAGGCAGCTCAACATCAGGTGTGGGTAGATACCATGGTGGACGAGTACAGCTCCATCATGCCAAATGATGTGTGGGAAGTAGTCCCTAGACCTCATAACAGATCGGTTGTAGGATCAAGATGGATCTACAAGATAAAGTATGTTGCAGATGGCAGCATAAAGAAGTTCAAAGGTAGGTTTGTGGCTAAAGGGTATGCACAGAAAGAAGGGATCGACTATGAAAAAACCTTCGCCTCTGTAGCTTGGTACACTTCAATCAAATCCATCATCTCTCTTGCAGTGCATATGGGATAGGAGATTCACCAGATGGATGTCAAGACAACATTCTTGAATGGGGTGATAGAAGAGGAAGTGTACATAGAATAGCCAGAGGGCTTTGAGACACATGAGTAGAAGACTCATGTATGCAGGCTTAAGAAAGCTTTGTACGGACTGAAACAAGCCCCCAGAGCATGGTATGGGCAAATTGATAGCTACCTACAGAAGATGGGATTTGTCAAGAGTGACGCACATCCCAACCTCTACTATCTGAGAGTAGGGAATGAGCCACTAATCCTGGTATTATATGTAGATGATTTGTTCTTGACTGGATCATCTAAGCTCGTCAAAGACTGCAAGGAGAATCTAGCTACCGAATTTGACATGAAGGATCTGCGGCAGATGCACTATTTTCTTGGTTTCGAGGTCTGGCAGCAGAAGGGAGAAATCTTCCTTGGGCAAGGAAGATATACTACAGAGATCCTGAAGAGGTTTCAGATGGAGGACTGTAGACCAATGGCTATGCCAATGATTACAAACTGGAAGAAGATAGATATGTCCGAGGATGATGAGGCTAACCCTACCTTGTATAGGCAGCTCATAGGATCATTGATGTACCTGGTCAACACTAGACCAGACATTTGTTATGCAGTGAATACCCTTAGTCAGTTCATGGTAGAAGTAGAACCAAGGAGGGCTCACTAGGCAGTAGCCAAACATGTTCTCAGATATTTGAAGTGGGCAGTCGAGTATGGGTTGAAGTACACCAAAGGCAATGAAATCCAGTTGAGTGGGTTCACTGGCGCAGATTGGGCTGGAAGCCCAGTGGACCGGAAGAGTACTAGTGGGTATTGTTTCAGTCTCGGATCAGGAATGACTTCCTGGTGCGGTAGGAAACAGAAATCCATGGCATCGAGCTCAGCCGAGGCTGAATTTATGGCAGCAAGCACAACTTCATGCAAGGCCATGTGGCTTCGTAAACTACTCTTGAACTTGCTCAAGAAGAGGATGGAATAGACCGGAATTTTGTTTGATAATCAGAGTTGCATCAAACTCTCTGAGAATCCTGTATTTCATGACCGGTCAAAGCACATTGACATTAGGTGCCACTCCATCAGATACTATGTCCAACGAGGAGCTATACAGTTGAGGTACATTCCTGCAGGAGAACAGGTGGCAGATATCCTGACAAACGCTCTGGGTAAGATTAAGTTTACTTACTTCAAGGAAAAGATGGGAATGGTCGAGAAGCCTTTCCCGTAGAGGAATGGGTGGTCTTCGGATTCAGAGGGAGCTGCAATATGGATGAGGCAGTGGCAGAGATGGTGTCACAAGCAGCAGTACAGAGGGCAGTAGCGCAGAGATGAGGGGCAGCAGCCAAGACATCAGCAGCACAGAGATGAGGGGCAATAGCCAAGACATCAGCAGCGCAGCAAATGCTTCAGGTTAGAGCAGATACAGTTGGTACCTTGCTGAAACACTTTCCTCACTAAGAGGGAGTCTTGATTTTGTAGCATTGGAAAGTGTTCCAAGTCTCATATTTTGGGAGGCTTGGCCATCAGTATTCCAGAGAACCAAGAAATCGTTTGTGGAAATTCCACTCGGATCATGCTTTATTAAAATAATTAAATATTTTAAAGTGATCCCTAAGACTATGCAGATGCAGAGTTGGCAGCAGTATGGTAGGGTTAGCTGCAGCACAGATGCGCAGCATCAGAGTTGTGAAATAGTTGGTGGGCAGAGGCAAGACATCAACAGTGTGATAGAGGGTGGTACAGAAACAGGGTGTTGTGGCAGAATGTGCAACACTAGAGAGAGAACACCTCGCTCACTAAGAGAGAGTGCTAGTTTATGTAGCATTAGAGGTGTTCTAGTCTCGAAACTTTGTGGAGAGGCTAAAACACAAGAGATCTCCATAACCTAGAAATCGTTTCTGGAAATTCCACCTACAAGTGTCTCAATTAGATTATTATCTCATTTTTTAATTATTTCCTAAGTATAAACTTAGGAAAAGGGGTTAATTAATCAGAATTAATTGAGATAAGGTGTGAATCATCTAGAAAATCACATGGATCGACTCTGATATGATCTAGGCCCTTGATTAAGTTTTAATCTTGGCCATTGGAGGTCCAACGGAGGATTATAAGAAGAAGTTGATGGGTAGATGGAGAACATACTTGTGAGAACCACAGAGAGTTCAATTTTCTTGGAGAGTTCGATTTTCCAGAGAAACAACAGTGTTGGAAGAGTTCAAGCTTCAATGGGGAACAGAGATAGAGAGGAGCAGGGACAGTGAGTCCAAAAGAAATTTTTAAACTCACATGGATCGACTCTGATATGATCTAGGCCCTTGATTAAGTTTTAATCTTGACCATTGGAGGTCCAACAGAGGATTATAAGAAGAAGTCGATGGGTAGATGGAGAACATACTTATGAGAACCACAGAGAGTTCGATTTCCTTGGAGAGTTCGATTTTCCATAGAGCCAGCAATGTTGGAAGAGTTCAAGCTTCAATAGGGAACAGAGACAGAGAGGGGTAGGGACAGTGAGTCTGAAGGAAATTTTTTCCAGATCCGAAGGATCAACTACAGGAGGTCGAATTCTTCAGTGAGGTTGCGGAGTGCTAGCGCAAAAGCTTCAGAGGCAGAGTTTGATTTTGCCAAACAAAGGGTTGATTTAGTTGCTGGAGGCCAGGAAGATTTCCGGAAGGTGTCAGCGAGTCATTCTCAAACGCTGAATTGGGTAGACAGATTGATCAGTTGCAATTCTAGGCAGAGCATCCTAGTGCCTGCGCAGATTTGACGCAGGGGTTTCATGGGTACCCATTCAAAGCCAGTTTCAGAGTTGGATCTGTGTCGAGTGAGACAAATTTTGTCTCACTAATATTTGTGGCCAGTTTTCCTGTGGTGGATTGTCAGTTTGTGCATCCAGATTGTACTCAAAATTTCATTTTTGCATAATAA
Source organism: Pinus albicaulis (assembly GCA_034641835.2). Lineage (NCBI taxonomy): Eukaryota > Viridiplantae > Streptophyta > Pinopsida > Pinales > Pinaceae > Pinus > Pinus albicaulis. Next base: position 426,477,120 of record CM076572.1, read on the forward strand.
TAAAACCCTCAGCTACTGCATCGGTTTTCCCAAGTTGGGTTTTTCGGGGGACATTTGTCAAAAGAAAATTGCGTTAATTTTTATGTGTGTGCTAGCATTTCTCAGTTTCTAGTGCTATTTTCTTCCGCAGTTTTATTTGTGAAGGTTGTAGTGTGATTAATTTGATATTTGTCGTAGCAAATAAATTGTTAAATTAATTAACAATTAGAAAAAATAATTTCAATTGTTGCAATAGGATTTTAGTATAGAAATTTTCACAAGAGCAACAAGTCAAAAATTAAAAGATGAATCAAACCTTAGAAAGTGTCAAATCAAAAGAGTTTATAATTTTAAATCTTTAACCTTTCAAAACTTACAAAGCTCTTAGAATGTCTTTGTAATCCCTATACATATCGAATGTTGTCTCTTTCATAATGAATGTTGCATATCAACAATGATTCTCTAAAAGAAAGAAACAACATCAAACTTCATACATACTAGTAACCACACAAAGAAACCACATGTGACAATATTGAAGGCAGTTAGAAATTGACATTCCTCCATTTGGCCAACAAAAAATGGAATAGTTTAGCAAAGGAATGTTTGCTTCGCGAGGATGCTATGAAGTGCCTGACTAATGGCCTTAGTGTTGTTTCCAAGTATGCTTGAGCTATGAACTCCCTCATTCTAGCAAGTAGTTGAGTGGGCTATTTGAGAATTTTCTATTGCATGATTTAATATATTTGCTCAACTGTAAAACCCATTCACCCAGTTCAATTCAAAGCCTCGGCTAGGGGGTAGCAATTGCAAATAATTGCCTACAATGAGGATAAAAATCATTTCTTGGCAGTTATTTGTTGCTATGAAAAATTTAGATAGGTAAGTACTAATTTACCTGTGTCATCTCTTAACTTTTGTTGTGTTTGTTAAGAAAAATACAGTACCCATGTTGAATGCAACATGTTTGGTAGAATGATGGTAATTTAGTATGACTTCTACTTAAAATCTATGTTGAATTTCAATAAAAGAATGAGATTGTCATTATGTATTTGTCATTGAAGAAGGTTCACTTAGAATTCGATCATTAGGAGTTAAAACAAGCAATATAAGATGAAACTCCTACAATAATTACCTACAATTAATTTTTGTTTGCGTAGTGATGTGATTGGAATTCACATTTATGCATTATGTATGATCTTTTCATGCTAAATCTTAGTCATTCAAAGTGAATGTTGAGTTTTGTATGGCCCATTCCCTCAAAAGAGTAATGAGGGGATCTACTGAAGGCACCTAATAGTATCCTTGGATCTTTTGAGCCCATTATCAAAGTCTTTGTCATACATAAACTCACATTCAAACCTTCCCTTGCATTACAAGAATATGTTTAATCGTACCCTTTTTTACATGAGATAATACATTTACATACATGAAGGGGGAATACCCATTCGTATAGACCCTCAAATAAATACTCAATTATGCGACTCAAAACATGATCTAGTAGACCAAGTAGCTCAAACTACTTTTACAAGGACTCGATAGAAACACTAGAACTCACTTAGTATGCTGATGATAAAATCCACCCTAGCTTTGGGGTGAGGCTGGAGTGAAAAACTTTGTCGATCACTTACGTGAATCAGTGAGACAAAAAACCTCCTAGGATAGAGATCATCAACAACATACTAGGCTGTTACATACATTGACGGTCTTACTTAGATAATTTACATCATAACATGCAGAATGGGTTTACATCATTTAAAACAATGTCGACTGTCGATGGAATCTGAATGGCGCAACCACATCGAACATGACGAATCCCATTTGAAAAAATGGGGGTGTACTGCTATGGGGTAGTTGACAAAGTGTGGTCAACATCTGGCTCTACTTGGGGACATGTTGCTTCATTGAAGGAATGTGAGAATCCGGAATCTGCATCCAAGCAACACACAAGATTACATAAGTAGCATCCATCCAAATATCATCACATAACATTAAGCTCATGAAAAATAGAAGCTCTTCTTTTATTTATCATTCTACTTAACATGAAAAGTAAATCTACTCTAACTGCAAAATGAAATGCTGAAATAACAAGGTGTAAGGTTAGAGATACAATACAAAGGATGCCCTGTGGCATCAGATGTGCTCAATATAGTGCATGCTGAGCATTTGCCTACTTTCAGGCAAGTCTGTGGGCTGCTTTTCAGATGTGCCATGTCCAATCTTGCTAATTGTAGGACTCTGTCTTATCCGAATGTCAAGCTGCTCTCGACCATCAGACGAATCAAACCACTTACTTCTTCTTTTTTGCTTCTTTCTCTTCTTCTGAGTGGGTTGTGATGTCAGCAATGAGACCACTGTAGATTTCTTGTCCTCATCTTGAAGATGTTTGTACAAAATATCTGAAGAACCTGGAGCGTGACCAATATTATTTTGGATATACTTTGTCAATGGTGACACATAAGCTTGGTCTTTCTCAACATCCTTTGAAACCATAGTTAAATCCTCCGTGTGATGAGATGGGAATGGCTTTAGCAAACAAGAAGTCCTATGATCTGTTGATGAATCTTCATAATCAAATTTCGGCTGAAACTTTTGTATATGTAATTTTTCCATTTTTTCCAACCTTTTCTGTATGGAACTCATCTCCAACAAGTGATTTTCCTTCATGGTAGTCATTTCCTGGGTGTGTCTTGCTTCCATTGCAATCATCTGATTTTGCATAATGCACATTTGATTAGAATGATTAACTTCCATTATCTTTAACCTGTTTTCCATGACATTTATTTCCTGTGCATGACTTGGTTCCATGGAAGTTATCCTATTTTGAAGATTGATTTGGTTAGCTTCCATGTTTTGAATCATTTGTGTATGATTAGGTTGCACATCCTTAATGATCTGAGTTGGTTCCTTAACATGACTTTCATGATCTTCTATATGTCTGTGATAGTCCTTACCAACAACGTTAATTTGATGGCTCGACCCTGCCATTCTACTATCTATGATTCTTTTGACAACATGGCAAGTAACCTCTTCATGAAGAGCATTACAGGCTCTACAATAAGGCAAAGCTTCATCCACAAGATTTGAAAACTCAAGTTGATTTGTCGGTCTCTGCTTATTAGATAGGCCTCTTTCCTGCAAAGCATTATTATTTCTAGGTTGGGAATTCTGCGTTTGAGCCCTTTCCATTTGAACCAACCTAGCCTGTAAGACACTTATTTCCTTAGCATGTTCAGAGATCAATTTTGCTTGATTAAGCTCCATGCTTTCAAGCTTTTGCATTAACCTTTTCATAGGGTCATCATCATCTTCTAGAGGTTCTTTTAACTTAGTTGCAACCCTATCAAAACCAGGAATTTCAGACTTCCCAGATGCCCTTTTATCTTTTTCAAGCTCTTTAGCTAAAGATTGACAAGCCTTATAATTTGCAGTTTTAGGCCACCTTAACTCATATGAAGTATCAGAATCAAAAGCATCAATATAAAAATTCAGAAGAGATCCATCAGGAGGTTTATGAGTTTCAGATATTTCTCTAAGTATACCATTAAATCTCCTGTTAAACTCTTCAGTCGTTTCATTTTTTTCTTTTTTATGGTACTAATCTCTCTTACCAAATGCCTATCTTCCCTTTATCACCATATTTTTCCTTAAAGGCAGCTACAATTGATTCAAAAGTATCAAATGAATAATCAGGTTTTTCCGTAAACCATTCAGCAACATCCTCGCCAAAAGTAAGAACAAAAGTTTTCATCTTTACATCATCGAAATTATTATTTGCAACTACAAATCTATTCCACTAGTTAGTGAAAGCAAACAAATGAGATTTGACACTAACTACTCCATTTCCTTGAAAAGAGGGTAATTTATCCATTTGAAGAACATCATGGGGATAACCCTGAATATTAGCAAAATTACACGGAGCAAAAACATCCATGATATCGTTTTTAGGATCTTAGAAATAGATCCGTGTTCAAGAATAGTCAAAAGGTCCTCAAGAAGCGAACTTCTTAGCAGGAACTCTTGTAAGAAATGAAAGAATTGGAGTCGCCACTTGAACATGAAACTAATTCTGAAACAGAAGAAATAATCGAGAGATAGCAGATGGATATCAGGGGGGATTCTTGTCTGGGAGTAAATAGATGAATAAGTGGAGTCACCACCCAAAAAAGAAGCCAACCAAAATGTCCAGGTGCTAAAGATACGATGATGAAATGATTAGTGATATGACGAAAGATAAGGCGATGAAAATATGAAGAGATGAAAAGATGCCAGAAAATGTGATCCCTTGCGACCGGCTAATGAATGGCGAAAGAAGATTTGAAGATTATAAAATGTCGTTAAGACCAAGGACAGAAAAACTCTATCCCCGGCAACGGCGCCAAAAAATGTTGTCACACAGATTGTCCAGGCACCACGACAACAGCTCAGATCGGGGGCTGTCACCCTGATCCCCAATCTCTCTATTTGAGCTGTCTCCTTGCAAGCTAAGGGAGGTAGACCCTATTATAAATGAAGGACAAGAATCTAGGAGACATGGCCAAAACACCAAATACTTGATAAAATTAACGGGATTCCACAGATCTAAATTAGATTTCACTTTTAAGACCAGTGCCTTATGGAGTCAAACAAGATCCCGTTATGCAAATTACAAACAAGCAAATGATGATTAACTGCTGTTAAATGACCACAATGATATTCAATAGAAAACACCACGATCATTCATTAGATACTTAAACCAATCAGCAAAGTTTATCATGAAACGATGCCAAGTGCTTGAAATATTTACGAAATTAAGATATTCCAATATAACCCAGTTCGAAAATTAAAACATTCCACAGTCAAATTTCAAATAGAAAAATTTTAGCGCATTTGACTATAGAGAAATTTTAAATTTTGAAATTTTTGTATATTTTTTTATTATTATTATTTTTTAATCTAAAATTAAACTAATTCTAAAAAAAAAACTAAAATTAAAATCTAAATCTAAAAAATAACTAAATCTAAATCTAACAAAAAGTTAAATCTAAAGTAAGTTAAAATTAAACTAAGATTAAATTAAAATTTAAAATCCAAACTTTGAAATCTAAAACTAAAGCTAAAGTCAGACTAAACTAAACTAAATTTAAACTAAAAAATTAAAATTAAAACCAAGCCTTAAAACAAATTTAAAATCCTAACTAACGCTAGCAAATTTTAATATTTAAAATCTAAAAATAAATAAATAAATAAAAACTAAACTAAAACAAAATTTATTAAAACTAAGTCAAAACTATACTAAACGAATTCAAACAAAAATTAGAACCTAACCAAAGTCTACGACTAACAATTTAAATCTAACCATGTACTAAACCTAAACTAAAGCTTTACAAAAAAAATAACACCGAAACAAAACAATTTAACGCGGGTTTTATCGTTTGTATGCCGCCGCAAGTCGAGGAGATAGGCGTGAGGGTGAAGTTGCAGTTGGACGCGGGCATGAAGACAGCGAATGAGAGTCAACAGAGAAAGTGAGGGCAGAAGCCACGAAGGTTTGATGGCAGGATTGAAGGCGGAAATGAAGTTTTGGAACGGAGGACGCAGTGAAAATGCTGGAGCTAAGGTTTAATGCAAGCGGAGAATGCCTGGACGGAAAGGTGAACCTTGCTGGAAGGCAAAGAGAACAGTTGACGCGTGAGGATAAGTCTGATGGACGGCAGAGCAAGGTGGAAAGGAGGACATGTAAAGAAGATGAGACAGAAAGATGGACGTCTTGTAGATACGGCTAGGGCATAGGGAAGGCGATGGCAATGGAAAGAATTATGCAGCGTGAAGAGACTGTGATTGACGGGGCAGCAAGAAATTAACACAAAGATAGAGATCGGAAGGAAAAGAAATACGATGAACAGTAGCTAGATTTGTCCACAGTAGGCGTTTGAGGCCAGATCTGGCCTTTGGAGGCTAGACCTGCCTTAGATCTAAAAAAAAAATTCCGATTTGAACCCTGAACCTGCAAGAAACCAGCCAAATCTGAAGATATACACACCAAGAAACGATTAAACCCTTACAGTCTTGAAAAATTTACAAATTTACAAACTAGTTTACAGATTTAAAACCCTCATGGCCAGATTTGAATCCATTTCAGCGCAATTTTTTAGAGATTTAAAGTTTTAGTGAGAGGCACAAGCTCTAGAAAACCCTGCAAAACCATCAATTTCGTAAGATAGACTTGGAATTCAACAAATAATGAGCTTTTCAGATTTATGTTTATTGAGAGTCGGCTGGTCCAACCGAAGACTTCCCCAGACGCTCAACTTAAAAAAAATTTCCCTGCACACTTAGATCTGAATTTTAGATCGATAGAGATTTAAGAAAATAACATGAGATCTTTCAGAAAAATCAAAATGTCATTTTATGAACCCAGAAAACTGCACAAGATACCTGTATGCAGATTAATCCATGAAGACCATCAACCATAAAATGCAAAAACAAAGTAGCAGAGTTTAGAGACAATTCACCACATAGATCCGAGAAGGAACATCAAAATTTGTAACCCCAAAGTCTTTATGCTTTATTCCTCAAAAATTTACAAGAGCTTCTAAGAACAAGTGCACGATCCTGAGATCGAATGATTCAATACTGACAAAGACCTCTAAATTTATAGGACAAAATCTCCAATCGCTAGTTTGGATGATCCTTGTCAAAATAATCTCAACCGTCCAAAAGATTTAATCATCTTTTAATCCGGAGCGTTGAAATTAAAATTTTGAGGAAAAAACGAATTTATCATTTAATTCAATTTTAATTAACTCAAAAATATTATTTTTGAGTTAATTACCCCAAAATTTTGACTTTGACTTAACCACCAAGGCCCAAAGGTCCAAAATTTCTTAAAATTCTCAATATTCTCTTGGCCTGGAGCTTTCAAAATCATTTTCCAAGGACCCACAAATTTTTCCTTTAAAGATTTAATTCTAACTTAAGACCCTAAATTAATTAAATTTCTGGTTTAAGATTTTTTAAATTAATTGACCAGAAAATTTAATTAATTGACTGAGAGGGGATTATAATTATTTTTCCAACCCTCTTTTACATGAGATAATACATTTACATACATGAAGGGGGAATACCCATTTGTATAGACCCTCAAATAAATACTCAATTCTGCGACTCAAAACATGATCTAGTAGACCAAGTAACTCAAACTACTTTTACAAGGACTCGATAGAAACACTAGGACTCACTTAGTATGATGATAATAAAATCCACCCTAGCTTTGGGGTGAGGCTGGAGGGAAAAACTCTGCCGATCACTTGTGTGAATCAGTGAGACAAAAAACCTCCTTGGATAGAGATCATCAACAACATACTAGGCTTACCTAGGTTGTTACATACATTGACAGTCTTACTTAGATCATTTACATCATAACATACAGAATGGGTTTACATCATTTAAAACAATGTCGACTGTCGATGGAATCTGAATGGCGCAACCACATCGAACATGACGAATCCCATTTGAAAAAATGGGGGTGTACAGCTATGGGGTAGTTGACAAAGTGTGGTCAACACCTCCCATATGTCTTGCTTCAAATACTTGTTGATGCGTCCAAATCAAAGAATCAGGAAACATGAACCTATTTGGAAAGATTGGAAATGGTTCTATTGTTCCATCATGGATTGCAAAATAAGAAATTTTATTCTAAAATCCAACCAAATTACCTATTAGGACAAGTAACATTGCCAGTGGCAATTTATGTGATGTGATTTTGGATGTAAATCTTAACATCACATTCAGAAAGTTGTTTGGGTAATTATTGCCCCATAGTTGTCATCTTATATGGCCTCATGGACGCATTTTAGGGAGTTAGTGATGCTAGCCCATGATACTTTATTATACTTCTAGGTCATCTAATCAAATTTATTAATATTTTAGAGGCTAGAAGGTTAGTGTATACAAATAGAGGCCTCGTTTCCCTTGTTTGGACATAAATAGTGGGATATATAGTTTGGGTAATTATTGCCCCATAGTTGTCATCTTATATGGCCTCATGGACGCATTTTAGGGAGTTAGTGATGCTAGCCCATGATACTTTATTATACTTCTAGGTCATCTAATCAAATTTATTAATATTTTAGAGGCTAGAAGGTTAGTGTATACAAATAGAGGCCTCGTTTCCCTTGTTTGGACATAAATAGTGGGATATATAGTTTGGGTAATTATTGCCCCATAGTTTTCATCTTATATGGCCTCATGGAGGCATTTTAGGGAGTTAGTTATGCTAGCCCATGATACTTTATTATACTTCTAGGTCATCTAATCAAGTTTGTTAATATTTTAGAGGATGCCTCTAGAAGGTTAGTGTATACAAATAGAGGGTTCGTTTCCCTTGTTTGGACATAAATAGTGGGATATACAGTGAGCCATATATAGACATGGTGTATGAGTTCTCTTTTGGAGCTTAATGATAAATCTTGGAGAATAGGCCACTCTATTAAATATCATGTAAGTTTTGATTCTATTTATTTTGTTTGATTATGCATTCCTAAATTATTGTTATGTAAACACATCAAGTGGAATCTGGATATGGCCTTCCCTTGTGCATAATTTCTACATGGTATCAACATTAAGACTCTCACCCCCTAGGCCTGATCTTTTTGTAAGCCAAATCTTCTTTGTGAAAACTTGTTCCAGTGGGGTGGCTTGCAAGTTGTCTTCAACAACATTTGCTCATGAGGATGGTGACTTCTTTTTTAAGGCTTTTGGGAATCAAATCAAGTAATCAAACAACCAAGTGCCTTCCTAACCTTTTTTGAGTTGAAGTTTTTGTTGAATTTGCTGAAATTTGCAAGAAGTTACAATAGTCTTTCGATCCAAAAAACCTCTGATTTAAGAGGTAATCACTTGAATCTTTTAAAGTTGATTTGAATTTTGAAACAAATAATTCCAAATTCTACCAAAAGAATTTATCAAATGTCCTAAAAGTTTACTTTGTCCTCCTCGGCTCAAGAACCTTGAAGGGATGGATAACTTTCGAGAAGAGGCAAGAGAGAATTAATGGGGTATATGACAACCACCAAACTCAACCAACATATAATTCAAGATTCTATGTCAAGGTTTGAACCTAGGTCATATACAGCTATATCATAGTGCTATTGGATGCAAAGGTCCTTTTCTAATTTCCAAAATCTGATATAAGGTTTTCCATTAACAACCACATCAAGTGTAAGTATTTTTTGGGTTCTAACAACTTTAAATCTCATTTATCAGAAGAAAACTACAATTTTCTTTAGAATTGACAGCAAACTTAGTTAACATAACTATTGAGAACTCATCAAATGTGATTTCCCTGACCAACCAGTTGCAACAATGGCTTAGAGAAATGTTGCAAACATCGGCATTGAGATAAAATTGGCAAGGGTAAAAAAAACAAAAAAAATCGTAACAATCAAGAAAATATCGATAAAAATTGGCAAACATCCGCAAAATTATGATACTGCCAAAATATTAGTAAAAATTGGCAAACATCGGCTAAGCAAAAGGATCTCAATTTCGCAATTTTTTTGCAATAAAATAAAGATGTTTGCAACACTGGTAAAGGATACATGGTATGGAGGATACATGGCAGACCTAGAGTGTTAACATGCCCACCCATGAAGTTGAAGTTTTGTAGAATGAAGCAATTTTGGGGATGTTTTCTATTTGTTGCACTTTAAGTTAACCCTGTCATGGTGTCTTCCTATATAAATATCAAGAGATTATTGAAGAATATTTTGTGTCAAGAAGCCCTTCCTAATTCGTTGTCAAGCCCCAAAGTAATAGCATTGTTGACCACTCTGTGTCAACGACACCACATTAGTACACCCCCATTTTTGCAAATGGGATTCATCATGTTCCACGTGTTCATGCAATTCAAATTCCATCATCAATCGACAGTTTTATAAACGATGTACACCCATTGTGCATGTGTATAATGTAAATGATCTAAGTAAGACCATCATGTATGTAACAACCTAAGTAAGCCTAGTATTTTGGTGATGATTTCTATCTTAGGAGGTTTTTTGTCTCACTGATTCATTTGTGTTTCTCGACACAAGTGATTGGCAGAGTTTTCCTCTGTAGCCTCACCCCAAAGCTAAGGTGGATTTTGTCGTCGAGATACTAAGTGAGTCCTAGTGTTTTCTATCGAGTCTTTGTAAAAGTAGTTTGGAAATAATCCTAGCTAATTGGCTAGATTATTTTATTACAAGCTACTTGGTCTACCAGATCATATTTTGAGTCGCAGAATTGGGTAGCTATTTGAGGGTCTATCACGAAAGGGTTTTCCCCCTTCATGTGTCAACATGTATTTATCTTATGTAAAGAGGGTTGGAAAATAATTATTCCTCTCATGAGTCAATTAATTAAATTTTCTGGCCAAATTAAATCAAAAATCCTAAGCCAGAAAATTAATTAATTTTAGGTCCTAAGTAAATTAAATTTCTTCAAAGGAAAAATTCGTGGGTCCCTAAAAAACAAATTTCTAAAGGTCCCAAGCCAAGGGAATATTGAGAATTTTGAGAAATTTTGGACCCTTGGGCCTTGGTGGTTAAGCCAAAATCAAATTTTTGAGGTAATTAACTCAAATATTATTTTTGAGTTAATTAAAAGGGAATTAAATGATAAATTCAAATTTCCTCAAAATTTTATAATTTTGACGGACAAGATTAAAAGATGATTAAATCTTTTTAAACGGTCAAGATTACTTTGACAAGGATCAACCAGACTAGCCATTGAAGATTTTATCTTATAAATTGGAGGTCTTTGTCTATCATTTGCATCTGATCTCTTGATCATGCACTTGCTCTTGAAGCTCTCTTGTAATCCTTTATGGAATAATACAAACGAAGTCTTTCGGGTTTTATTTTGATGGTCGTATTCCTCTTCAGCATTTTATGGTAAACTTGTTCTTTATATTTTGTTAGTGATTATTTTAATGGATTGTTGATTAATGGCTCTTGTAGAGTAATCTATTGCACAGGATTTTGCTTAGGTTACTGAATTTAGGGTAAGAATATTAATTGGATTGAGTTAGCAGCTATCTCTAACTCTTGAAAGTTTTATTTTTTATCTTATTTCCCTATTGATTTAACAGTTTAACTTTAAGTGTGCAGAAATCTTTCAGATTTAGATTTGGGCGTTTGGGGAAGTCCTCGGCTGGACCAACTGACTCCCAAGGAAATAAGATCTGAAGAGCCCTCCGGATCTATTTCCTCGGGCTTATCTTAAATTCCATTTTTTGCAGGGTTTTCCTAGAGCTTGTGCCTCTCTCTTAATTTCTCTTTTTAAATTGTGCTAAATGGTTTAAATCTGACCATGGAGGATTTTGATCTAACAGATCTGTAAAATAGTATTGTAGATTTGTAAGTATCGTTAATTTTTTCACTCACCGGGGTTTTGGAATTGTTATTTTATGTGCATATATTTGGGCTTTGGGTTCCCAGTTTCTGGTTTTGTGTAGGCTGTACTGAAGATTTTCAAAGAAATTTTTTATATCTGAGCCAGATCTAGGCCCTGGAGTGTAAGATCTAGTCTCAAGATCAAATCTAGCTTGCAGATCTAGATGAAATCTTGGCTCAAATAAAATTTCCCGCATCAAAAATTTTCCATCAAATTAAAATTCGAATTTTAAGTCTAGAATTTGTCATAAATCCTGAAGTGATCTGAAATAAATTTTGAGGTAAGAGTTTCAATTTCTGGGCAGGAGACTATTGTTTTTCCTGCAGAAATTTTTCAGTGCTTGTTGCATGCTCCATCTCTCCTCCACCTTCGTCCTTTCTCCTTGCTGCCTCATTTTGTTGCATCTGTCCGCTTCACTGCCCTCTTCTTGCTGCGTTATTCATCCCTGCGCATTCAAACCCTCCACGAGCTCGTTTTGCGTCGATCCACTGCCTTCACCCACGCTCCTCCCTCATTGTTGTTCCGCGCCTTTACTTCTTGCCTTCTTATCCCTGTCTGCAGCCCTAGTCTCCAGCATGAAGCCGCTGCCAGCTCCATTTCTCTTCTCCCGTAGCCCATTCTTCTTCTGCCTGCACACTGTCGGCTACCCTTCCAGCACTCCCTACACACTACCTGCTCGATGACCCAGTCATGTTGCCTCCGTCCCTGTTGTCAGAGCCCTCGTCTCCCCACGTCCATTCTTGCTCCCTTTGACCTCATCACATCCCCTCTGCACCATTTATTCACTGTCTGCAGCCTTCGACGACTCCTTCACGCTTTGGCGACCTGCATATATCCTAACACCTAACGCATAATAAAACATTAACATAACCAATAGCATTCACGCATCATTATTTTTATTATGAGATTCCATTTAGATTTCGATTTTTTTTTATTTTTAGTATAATTTTTGACATTTAAAACATAAAATTTTGACATTACGTTAGAACAGTTCGTTTTTTATTTTTCTTTTCTTTTTGACATTTAAAAATTTTGAAAACTTTTAACTTTGATTCCTTTTTGTTATGACATTAGCTTTTATTTTTCGTTTCATTTTAATAGTTTTAGATTTTCATTAACTTTTAAAAAATATTCAAAAAACTTCAAAAAAATATAATCCTAACTTTAAAATTTAAAAAAATCAAAGATTTTTATATAGTTTAAATTTTAATTCTTTTTTGTATACAAATTTTGGAATCTTTTGGACATTGGGTTTGTTGAGCTATTTAAATTTCAAACCTTGGCAAGATTTTTAATTGTGGAATGGTTTTTATAGTTGACATATTTAATTTTTAAATATCCTAAGTTCGACTATAGAGAAAAGAAATTTAATGTTTGGATTTGCATTATTTAAGAATATCATTTAATCCATAAATTACTTGACGAAGCATTTTATTAGCATTAAAATTTCATGGTTTATTGATGATTAATTATTGAGGTTAAATGCTAATTATTTTATATGCTTCAGATAAGTTTGATCATCATTGGCATCTGAGTTTTGGAACGTTTCCTATCTATTAAAATCATTTAATGTTTAATTAGCTCTTGTTTCATTTACTTGAATTTGGATATTTATTGAATATTAATGTTTGGAAAATTCTTTCAAGTAAGTGTGATCAATATCTTATTTTTGTGGATCTACGACAAATGGTATATCTTTTAATTGAGTAATCTTTTGGCATCTTCATAATTGGCACTCCCGCTTAAGTACTTAGTGGTTAGATCAAATTATTTATAACCTAAGTGATTTAGGATTTTAACATCACATTTCATCTTTGAAGCTCGTTTCATCTAGCTCCTTCAAATCGTTTTCCTTGCATTCTGCATTTTAAGTTAACATTGCATAGCAGTTTTTTCTCATCAAGTACTTGGTCCTAAATTCTTAGCAGGATAGTTGACTCCATAAGGCACTGGTATTAGTCTTTCAAATTCAATCGAATGCTTTAATCTTGCTAGATGTTTTACAAGTAGTTGGTCGTTTAACTATGTCTCCTGAATTGGTTGGTTCCCAACTAGTTCTCCTTCATTCCATTTCCATAGGGTCTACCCCCCTTAGTATGTTATAAGGAGACAACTTAAATAGAGAGGATGGGGATCAGGGTGACAGCCCCCGATCTAAGCCATTGTCCCGATCCCTAGACATTCTGTGCGACAACATTTTTTGGCGCCATTGTCAGGGATAGAGTTTTTTTTGTCCTTGGTCTCAACGACATTTTCTAATCTTCTAATATTTTTTCGTCGTTCATTAGCTCGTCACACGACCTAACATTTTCTGACGTCATTTCATCTCTTCATCTTTTCATCACCTTATCTTTCGTCATCTCACTAATCCTTTCATCATTTGCACCTTTAGCACCTGGACATTTCGGTTGGCTTCTTGTTTGGGTGGCGACTCCACTTATTCATCTATGTACTCCCATACAAGAATCCCTCTCTGATATCCATCTGCTTCTCTCGACTAATTTTTTGGTTTTAGAATTATATTGATGTTCAAGTGGCGACTCCAATTCTTTCATTTCTTACAAGAGTTCCTGATAAGAAGCTCGCTTCTTGAGGACCTCTTGACTATTCTTGAACAAGGATCTCTTTCTCTAACATCCACTTAGCCTTTAAGCAAGTCATCATGGATGATACCCTTCACAACATGCCGAAAGAGGCCATTTGAAAAATTCCTGTGTTCTCGGGTGGTGATTCAACCACTGCTCAAAATCATCTCTTAATGGTTATTCATATAATAAACAGATATTGTCTTCCTTCACAATATAATCATGAAGATGTCAAGATACGTCTCTTTGGCTATTCCTTAAAAGGTGATGCTATTGATTGGTTTCGAAATTGTCCTAAGGAGTATTTTTATTATTTACAACACATCATCAATGCTTTTAAAGATAAATATATAAAACAAAGTGGCTCGCCTTATGCTCCCAGTACTATGCAAAATAATGAAAGTGGTCTTGTAGAGAACTCAACTATCAACAGGAGATTTCATGACAATTCTTAGGATGAATCCACTTGTACCACGACAGCACAAATCCATGATAGTGGTGAAACAGAAACAAGTTGCCAAATCAGTGCTGACAACGATAAGCATCTTGTTAACGAATTGATTCAGATGGTTAAGGATATACAACTAAATCAAGCTCAGGTAATCAAGAATATGGAGGCCAACTAGGCTCAATTCATTAAGAATATGGAACTTAATCAAGAAAAATTAATAGCAAATCACGCCAAGGAAATTGGTTCTATGCAGAGCAAGTTATTGGCCTTAGAAGAAAAACATATCGAGGAAATGACGATAATGGAATTTGATCACAACAATCAGTTAACCACCATGCAAGCAAATCATAAGAAAGAGATAAACTATATGCAAAATTGCTTCATGGGCATGAAAGCAAAAAATGATAAAACTATAAGCGACATGGAAGTTGATCCAATATCTCTTCAGAGTAGATTATTGGCCATAGAGAAGAAACAAGCACCATGTGTTATAAATATGGAAGAAGTGGATACCATTGAAAACATATTAAAGGTAATAGAAGTTAATCATTCTAATCAAATGTCCATTATTCAAAAACATATGATTGAAATGGAAGCAAAGCACACTCGAGAAATGAAAACTATGGAGGCAAATCATATCACTCTGCAAGACAGATTCATGAAAACAGAGCTCAATCAAGCGAAATTAATAGTAAGGCATGCCAAAGAAATGAGTTCCATGCATAAGAAGATAGAAGAAAGGAAATCACATGTACAAAAGTTTCAGCCTGATCCAGATGACAAATGGCAGAAAACCAAGGAGATTTCAACAGATCAAAACTCTCCCAATCCATTAAAGCAGGCCCCGTCTTGTTGTGAATGCCCTAAGAAAGTGGTTGGTCACATTAATGAAGAAATGGAAAAGGATCTAGAAAAGATGCAGAATGAAGAGAGGCATGTCACAAGTATCTTAAGTACTTCGTTCGAAAGTTCTCAAGCACATTGTTCCACATCATCAACAATACAGTTTGCCACGAAGAAAAGCCTAAAGCGAAAAAGAAAAAGAATAAGGAAGCGATTTGATTCATCCGACGGCCGCAAGCAGCTTGATTTTCCGTGAAGACAAAGTCCTACCATATGCAAGATTGGACATGGCACATCCGAGAAACAACCCACAAACTTGCCTGAAAGCAGGCAAATGCTCAGTATGCACTATATTGAACACATTTGATGCCACAGGGCATCCTTTGTATTGTATCTCTAACTTTACACTTTGTCCTTTCAGCATTTCATTTTGTAATTAGAGTAGATTTACATTTCATGTTGGTAGAATAGTCAATAAATGAAGAGCTTCTATTTTCATGTGCTTAATGTTATATGATGATATTTGGATGGATGCTACTTGTGTAATTTTGTGTGTTGCTTGGATGAAGATTTTGGATTCTCACATTCCTTCAATGAAGCAAACTGTCCCCAAGTAGAGCCAGATGTTGACCACTCTGTGTCAACGATTCCATCGCAGTACACCCCCATTTTTGCAAATGGGATTCATCATGTTCCAGGTGTTTACGCCATTCAAATTCCATCATCAGTCGACAGTTTTATAAACGATGTAAACTCATTCTGCATGTGTATAATGTAAATGATCTAAGTAAGACCATCATGTATGTAACAACCTAGGTAAGCCTAGTATTTTGGTGACGATTTCTATCTTAAGAGGTTTTTTGTCTCACTGATTCATTTGTGTTTCTCGACACAAGTGATCGGCAGAATTTTCCCCTCCAGCGTTGTTGAGAATTTGGAGGGCTTAAGGTTAATACAAATTCTTTTCTTGATAATTACTTGTGACCTTACTTGTGATGCTGATGTTTTCTCTTCTTTTAGTTTAGTTAATCTTTCATCAAGTTAATTATCAAAAACATAAGACAGGAAAGTTAGGCACCAGTACTTCCTTCAGTTGAATCTTCAATTGCTTGAACAGTGGAAGGTAAATCATTCCTTACGATGACTGCCTCTTCAACTTAATTGTCGTCTCTAATTTCAAATCGATAGCTCTTGTTATCCTTAGTCCTGTACGGATTATCCACAAACTGTTATTAACTATCCTTCACCGTAACCTTCTTTCTGCACTTGTAATCCGCAATTTTCTACTTCTTGCATCTTTCCGCAATCTCTAGTTTCAGATCCGTAATTTATAAAGCCTCTTATCTGCACTCTGTGCTATATCTTTTACGCATTATAATTCATAGATGAGACCGTTGTATGTTCAATGCTTATCCATACTTCTTCCTTGCTAGAGTAGGTGACAATTATATGTTATTTGCACTTAAAAAAACTCAGAGAATTCCACAATGTAGTTTCAATGTTGTTCGATTATCTTCTCCCAAAACAGCCCGCAAAACTAACTTAAGCTTGTCTGCAATTTCAGAGGAATCCTTCTTTTCTGTTGTGTTACCTGCAGATATTTCATAAGTATATTCTTTGAATTTACTGTGGTAGCCGTAAGACTGTAATTTATAGAAGAGTCTGCATATTCTAGTGTGTTATCTCCATTGCTATCTTTTCAAATGATTCGCAGACTTATCTTATATATAGTGGCAGTTCTCATTCTTTTAGGCCGACCATCAGATATGGTTTAGGCCGACTTCATTATACCAAAAATATATTTTTTTATTATTATCATATTCTATTCATAAATACATAATTACATATCCATCATGAAGACCGACCTAGTTACACTTTTTCAACAAGCCTCACCCCAAAGCTAGGGTGGATTTTGTCGTCAAGATACTAAGTGAGTCCTAGTGTTTTCTATTGAGTCTTTGTAAAAGTAGTGTGGGAATAATCCTAGCTAATTGGCTAGATTATTTTATTACAAACTACTTGGTCTACTAGATCATGTTTTGAGTCGCAAAATTGGGTAGTTGTTTAAGGGTCTATCACGAAGGGGTTTTTCCCCTTCATGTGTCAACATGTATTTATCTTATGTAAAAAGGGTTGGAAAAATAGTTATTACCCTCATGAGTCAATTAATTATATTTTCTGGCCAAATTAAATTAAAAATCTCATGCCAGAAAATTAATTAATTTTAGGTCCTAGGTAAATTAAATTTCTTCAAAGGCAAAATTCATGGGTCTCTTAAAAATAAATTTTTAAAGATCCCAGGCCAAGGGAATATTGAGAATTTTGAGAAATTTTGGACCCTTGGGCCTGGTGGTTAAATCAAAGACAAATTTTTGAGGTAATTAACTCAAAAATATTATTTTTGAGTTAGGGAATTAAAACATAAATTCGAATTTCCTCAAAAATTTATAATTTCGACGGACGAAATTAAAAGATGATTAATTCTTTTTAAACAGTCAAGAATACTTTGACAGCGATCAGTCGGACTAGCCGTTGGAGATTTTATCTTACAAATTAGAGGTCTTTGTCTGTCATTTGCATCTAATCTCTTGATCATGCACTTGCTCTTGAAGCTCTCCTGTAATATTTTCTGGAATAATACAAACGAAGTCTTTGGGGTTTTATTTTGATTTTCGTGTTCCTCTTCAGCGTTTTATGGTAAACTTGTTCTTTATATTCTGCTGGTGATTATTTCAATGGATTGTTGATTAATGGCTCTTGTAGAGTAATCTATTGCTTAGGTCACTAGATTTAGGGTAAGAATACTAATTGGATTGAATTAGCAACTATCTCTAACTCTTGAAAGTTTTATTTTTTATCTTATTTCTCTATTGATTTAACATTTTAACTTTAAGTGTGCAGAAATCTTTCGGATTTAGAATTGGGCGTTTGGGGAAGTCCTCGGTTAGACCAGCTGACTCTCAAGGAAATAAGATTTGAAGAGCCCTCCGGATCCATTTCCTCAGGCTTATCTTAAATTCCATTATTTGCAAGAATTTTCTAGGGCTTGTGCCTCTCTCTTAATTTCTCTTTTTAAATTGCGCTAAATGGTTTAAATCTAGCCATGGAGGGTTTTGATCTAACATATCTATAAAATAGCATTGTAGATTTGTAAGTATCGTTAATTTTTTCACTCACCGGGGTTCTGGGATTTTTTATTTTATGTGCATATAGTTGGGTTTTGGGTTCCTTGTTTCTGGTTTTGTGCAGGTTGTATAGGAGATTTTCAAAGAATTTTTTTAGATCTGAGCCAGATCTAGGCGCTGGAGGGTAAGATCTGGTCTCAGGATCAAATTTGGCTTGCATATCTAGATGAAATCTTGGCTCAAATACAATTTTCTGCAGCGAAAATTTTCCTCAAATTAAAATTCAAATTTTAAGTCTAGAATTTGTCATAAATCCTGAAGTGATCTGAAATAAATTTTGTGGTAAGAGTTTCAATTTCTAGGCAAAAGACTATTGTTTTTCCTGCAGAAATTTTTGAGTGCTTGTTGCGTGCTCCATCTCTCCTCCACCTTCGTTCCCTTCTCCTTGCTGCCTCATTCTGTTGCATCTGTCTGCTTCATTGCCCTCTTCTCGCTGCATTAGTCATCCCTGGGCCTTCAAACCCTCCACGAGCTCGTTCCGCGTCCATTCGCTACCCTCACCCACGCTCCTTCCTCATTGTTGTTCTGTGCCTTTACTGCTTGCCTTCTTATCCCTATCTGCAACCCTAGTCTCCTGCGTGAAGCCGCTGCGAGCTCCATCGCTCCTCTTCTCTGGCAGCCCATTCCTCTCCGCTTGCACATTGTCGGCTACCCTTCCAACACTCCCTGCACGTTGTCTGCTCAATGACCCAGTCACGTTGCCTCTGTCCCAGCTGTCTGAGCCCTCATCTCCCCGAGTCCATTCCTGCTCCCTTCGACCTCATCACATCCCCTCCACTCCATTTATTCGTTGTCTGTAGCCTTCAACAGGTCCTCCTTCACGCTTTGTCGACGTGCATATATCCTAAAACCTAACGCATAATAAAACATTAACATAACCAATAGCATTCACACATCATTTTTTTTACTATGAGATTCCATTTAGATTTCGATTTTTTTTATTTTTAGTTTAATTTTTGACATTTAAAACTTTAAATTTTGACATTGCATTAGAACATTTCGTTTTTTATTTTTGTTTTCTTTTTTACATTTGAAAATTTAAAAAACTTTTAACTTTGATTCCTTTTTGTTATGACAATAGCTTTTATTTATAGTTTCATTTTAATAGTTTTAGATTTTCATTAACTTTTAAAAAATATTCAAAAAACTTCAAAAAAATATAATCCTAACTTTAAAATTTTAAAAAATCAAAGATTTTTATATAGTTTAAATTTTAATTCTTTTTTGTATATAAATTTTGAAATCTTTTGGACATTGGGTTTGTTGAGCTATTTAAATTTCAAAGCTTGGCAAGTTTTTTAATTGTGGAATGGTTCTTATAGTTGACATATTTAATTTTTAAATATTCTAAGTTCAACTATAGAGAAAAGAAAATTTAATTTTTGGATTTGCATTATTTAAGAATATCATTTAATCCATAAATTACTTGACAGAGTGTTTTATTAGCATTAAAACTTCATGGTTTATTGATGATTAATTATTAAGGTTTAAATGCTAATTATTTTACATGCTTCAGGTAAGTTTGATCATCATTGGCATCTGAGTTTTGGAACGTTTCCTATCTATTAAAATCATTTAATGTTTAATTAGCTCTTGCTTCATTTACTTGAATTTGGATATTTATTGAATATTAATGTTTGGAAAATTCTTTCAAGTAAGTGTGATCGATATCTTATTTTTGTGGATCTGCGACGAATGATATATCTTTTAATTTGAGTAATCTTTTGGCATCTTCATAATTGGCACTCTCGCTTAAGTACGTAGTGGTTAGATCAGATTATTTATAACCTAAGTGCTTTAGGCTGTTAACGTCACCTTTCATCTTCGAAGCTCGTTTCATCTCGCTCCTTCAAATCATTTTCCTTGCGTTCTGTATTTTAAGTTAACATTACATAGTAGCAGTTTCTCATCAAGTACTTGGTCCTAAATTCTTAGAAGGATAGTTGACTCCATAACGCACTAGTATCAGTTTTTCAAATTCAATGGAATCCTTTAATCTTGCTAGATCTTTTACAAGTAGTTGTTCGCTTAACTGTGTCTCCTGAACTGGTTGGTTCTCAACTAGTTCTCCTTCATTCCATTTCCATAAAGTCTACCCCCCTTAATCTGCTATAAGGAGACAGCTTAAATAGAGAGGTTGGGGATCAAGGTGACAGCCCCCGATCTGAGTCGTTGTCACGATGCCTAGACATTCTGTGCGACAACAAGCAGTGTTCTCAAACCTGCTTCTATGACAAGAAAGGACCCCTTTTAGCATGCAAAATAACACGCTGATACTTTACTTGCCTCTTATAAATTCTGGCCAGCTCTTTATGCTATGGGTGAAACAACGCAATAAATTTCCTTTATAAAGGAGGTCATCAAGATGCAAGTGTGGAAAATATGGGAGAGGTTAGAAGAGCCCATGCAACCTGCACCAATAACAACCTCACCCAGATGTTTATGTTCAACTTAGAAATGGATGTTGTACCTCTATATGTTCGAGTATGTGTAACTTTCAATGATTATAACCTTGCTTGAGGTAACTTTGATAATTGTCACCAATCACGATTCACAAGAGATCTTGGCTGCATCCTTGGTGAACCAAGAGAAGTGTGGTGCACTTTAAGCCTAGTATGAATGCGATGTGTAATGTCTATATCTGACACTTATAAATCAAAATAGAAAATAATTAAAATCCATGATGCAGAGAAAAAAATTTAAAACGATACTAAAACTTTAATTCAAATATTTTATATACAAAACAGCTTACATTCACCTTAACTCTAAATCTTTTAAGCACCAAAAATTTACACCTCTATATTTTTTTTATCCTTCTCAATATTGATAAATCCAAAATAATTAAAATGAATTTAAACTAATTGTAATATCCCCAAATTAGCAGTCAGCTAATTGGGATATTAATTTTGATTAATTTTGGCAAATCCTAATATTGGGTGGAAATAAAGTGGGTAGGGGACCCACAATTAATAATTAGGCCAAATAAAGTCTTTTCCTAAAGTCCCTAAGGGAAAATTGAGGCTCTAGTGGTGGCGTCGAGTTGGCCTTAGGTGGCAGCATAGAAGAGGCACAAAAAGGACAGCGTGAGATTTGTTAAATGAAGGCAGCACGTGATTGGCCAAGGAGAGGCAGCGCAGGTCAAGGTGGGACCCAAGGCATACGTTGGGCCTCAATGGATAAAAGGAAGAAGGAAAGGCTCATTCGGGACTCATTCATTCATCTTATTTCTCTTGGTCATTTTGACTAAAGCACGCTTGAGTCGGATAGCCAATTCTACAGTGTTGTTTAGCACACAAGATCTTCAAGCGGAGATCTCAACCTCTACCTCAGGGGACCTCGAGTACCCACTCAAGAGAGGAGTTCTACATTTTGGTGAGGGAATTACATAGCAACGGCAACAGGAAGAGCGTAGCCCCTTCAGGACTACGCAGAGGTAGAGTAGATTGTGCAGTGATTGCGCAGTTCAGTTAGGTGTGGGTATTAGGAGTGTGGAGAGCAATGGACTTTCAACAGGATATTTGGAGGGGAGGTTTGTTGAGATTCAACAAGATGATGAGCTTAGTGAAAAGAGTCGCCTTCACTAAGTGGGCCCGCAGGCTATTTTTGGTGCAAAGTCTATTTTTAGACATGTCGATCATAATCTATGAGTTGCAAGATGCTATTTGTGGATGGTTGGTCTAAGTTGGAAAAATAGATGGACTTCTATTTTTAGACATTTTGGGCGGAGTCTATTTTTAGACTGTCAATCTAAAAATAGATATGTCGAATATTATTAGCTCTTAATAATATTTGGACTCTAAACAACAACTTATTCTCTTGGATCACTTTAATTTAGGTACCTGAGATGTCGCCTGGCCAGTAGAAAAGGTCGCTATTTACGAGGGTTTTACTGGAGGCTATTGCATGGAGGACTCGCATAGAACTCAGAGTAATGAGTTCCGCTGATTGGAAGAAGTAGTTATGGAGATATATTCAGTTTAACTCAGTTAGACTCAGTTGAGCTAGTTGTATCTAGTCTAACTGATTGATACACTAGTGAGAGTGGAATGAATTAATTAGTTAATTAATTCATAAATAATAACTCATTAATCAACTGAAGAATACATCAGTTAACTACAGTGCATGGCAGTTTCAGTGGAGACCAGTGGAGAGATAGGTGAAAGAGCAAGATAGACTATCAGTTGTGACTATAGTGATGCATTGATTACATCCAACACATAGTGGAGATGCCAATGAGGATTGCGCAGTCAAGGATGGAGTAATTCGAACTCATTCAAAGCCTGCACAGTAGAGGCAGGCTAGCAGATGGCAAAGATCGGTGCATGGATTTGCAAGATCAGACCTGATTAGTGTGTAGCGATTGTATTGTACTGAGAGCTTGATATCATCAGCTTTGTATGAGGATTGTTACATGATCTCTATGACATATATTATATACAGATAGTTGGGGTTTTCAGCTTCAGGCTTTCCCGTTAAACAACTGTGTTAATATGTGTGAATTTTTATTGTTTCATGTGTGCATTGCAATCTTGATTTAATTTTCCGCAAATGATCAATGGTGGAATAGATTATGTATTTTGCATTAAGTTAAAATAGTGTGAGATCAAGAGAATCTTGGACATATAACACATAAGTTATATAATTTCTACATGGTATCGAAGCAGTGTTGATCATTGGAAGAGATTGCAATTATTGAAGCGGTTGAGTTTTGTGCTGGTGGAATTCGAATTTGCTGCAGTGTTTTTTTGGTGTCGAAGTTGAGCATTCATTGAAATGTTTTTCAACGGATTGCGATTGGAGTATGCCCTTGATGGGAGCTCGAATTACATAGCATGGAAGGATACGATGGAAGCGGTGCTGGAGGATAATGCGCTGAAGGAGTTCATCGATAGCGATGTTGCCGCGCTTGATGCATGGCAAAAGAAGGTAGCAGAGTGTCGAAAGATTCTGTTGGAAGGTGTGAAGGACCACATTGTGTCCAGCCTTCACGGGAAAGCCACTCCATTCTTAATGTGGAAGGCTTTGACAAATTTGTTCCAAAGCAGAAGTGACCAGAGGAAGTTGGCGCTTAAAGACAAACTCAGAAAAATAAAAATGGAAAAAGGAGACAGTATTCCAAAATACCTCACGAAGTTTGTCCACTGCAAGGATGAGTTGGGAAGTGTGGGGGTTACTGTTGATGAAGAAGACTTGGTGAGCTTGGCTCTCCTTGGGCTTCCGAAGAGTTGGCATAGCTATGAAGACTCTGTCAATGGACAGGAGAAACTGCCAGGATGGGAGCGACTTTGGTCGGATCTTGTGCAGGAGGAGATAAGGCGGGGTACCAGGGATGGATCTTCATCGAAGAATGAAGATGAAGAAAATTGCACTTTGGCTACCAAAGCTCGGAAAGGAAAAGGGAAGAAATCTTCCAAATCCGAAGCTAAAGGCAAGAAGCATGATTTGTCCAAGGTGAAGTGCTTTTACTGTCACCAACACGGACATTTCGCCACTAATTGCCCACAGAAGAAGAAGAATAAGAGCGTTGTTGAATCTGCAGCAGGAGAGGCCTTAGCCTCGCAGTTTGAGCTCGAATTTTCTTTGATCGCATGCTTGGTTTCAAGTGTGATGGGATCGGTGTGGTTTCATGATAGTGGTGCGTCTTTCCATATGACCGGAGACAAAGATTTGTTTAGTGATCTGGAGGAAAAGGATCTTGGAGTGCACATCGAGATGGGCGATGATGGTAGATACAGTGCGACTAGTATCAGGACCATTTCCTTTGAGAGGGAGTCCGGTAAACCTTTCATCTTGAAGGATGTCATGCATGTTCCAGGATTGAAGAAGAATTTGATCTCCGTGGCGATGTTGGAAGACAAGGGTTATGATGTTGTTTTCAGTGAGGGAAAAGCCTTCCTTTGACATAAAACAACTGGTCAAACCAGGAGGATAGGGATTCGAGTTAAGAATCTTTATCAATTGCAGGTAGATGGTTGTGCTGCAATGGCAGGCAAAGCAGAAGGAGTGGTAAGCCGAGATGAGGGCGAATTGTGGCATAAGAGATTGGGCCATCTTCACCATGGCGCTTTGAAAATTTTGCAGCAGATTTCTACCGGGCTTCCCAAAGGTACACTTGCGCAATCAGATCAGTGCAAGGGATGTACTTTGGGAAAATTTGTGAAGACCACTTTTCATGAGAAGGATAGTCGTGCTTCGACGGTCCTTGAGAGAATTCACAAAGACATGTGTGGACCTTTCTCGGTTGCTTCAACAGCAAAGCACAAGTATTATGTGATATTTGTTGATGACTTTTCTTGTAAGTGTCGGATCTTCTTCATGCAGAAGAAGAGCGAGACATACTCAAAGTTCTGCGAGTTCAAGGCGCTGGTTGAAAAAGAGTCGGGGAAGCAGGTGAAAGCTCTAAGGAGCGATAATGGTGGTGAATACATCTCAGGCGAATTCAAAGACTTCTGTAGCAAAGAAGGAATTCGAAGAGAACTCATAGCGCCTCATAACCCACAGCAAAATGGGGTCACGGAGAGGAAGAACATAATGATCGTGGGTGCTGCACGGGCGATGTTGCATGATCAGGGCCTTCCCATACACTTGTGGGCTGAGGCATGCAACACTGCGGTTTATGTGCAAAACCGTTGTCCTCATAGATTACTTGGCATGAGTACACCTGAAGAAGTTTTTACTGGTAAGAAAGCGGATGTTTCTCACTTTAATATTTTTGTCTCATCTGTTTATGTTCATGTGACCAAGAATTCCAGGAAGAAGCTGGAGCCGAATGTAGAAGTTGGGATATTTGTGGGGTACACAGAAAAACCCCATAATTATCGTGTGTATTTTCCGGACGGTCGAATATTTATCGTGCGACGGAATCATCAGAATTTCATGAGGAAAAGCTGAGGTTGTCGCTTGAGAGGGAGCTACACTTGCATGCGAGAGGAGGAACTGTGACTACAAAGATGAGCCTCAAGATGTGGATGCATACAGAGGAGGTTCATGGAGTGGAAGAAACCACTCATGTGGCATGAAGCTTGTCACTGGGGGCGGAAGCGCACTACGAGCGGGCTTGGCGAATCTTGATGCGATGCGGGGAATGTGGAGTTCTCACATCCAGAGCGCAGTGAGCAGTCACCTAACCGATTTCTTTGGATACCGCCTTCTAATGAGCAAGTGTGTCGTGACGAACCATCCTCTTTCGAGGAAGCTGTGGAGGATCCCGCATGGGTAGATGCCATGGTGGAAGAGTATGATTCGATTGTTAGAAACAGTGCATGGGAGATTGTCCCAAGGCCAAAAGGGAAATCAGTGGTAGGTTCGAGATGGATCTACAAAGTGAAGCAAGATGTTGATGGGAGCGTTGAGAAGTATAAGGCAAGATTTGTTGCCCGCGGCTTCTCACAGATCGAGGAGATCGACTATGAAGAAACCTTTGCACCTTTCGCAAGGTATTATTCCATACGGACCATCCTTGCTCTCTTAGCGCAGATGGTTTGGCACATTCATCAGATGGATGTGAAGAATACATTCCTCAATGGAATCATTGAGGAGGAGGTGTAAATTGAGCAGCCTGAAGGATTCAAAATCTTCAGCAGCGAGTCGCATGTGTGCAGGCTCAAAAGAGCACTATATGGGCTAAAACAAGCACCTCGTGCTTGGTACACACGGATAGACAGTTATTTCACCAGACTTGGTTTCGCCAAGAGTGAGGCAGATCCAAACCTATACCAGATTATGGTGGAGGGTAAGCTTTTGATCATTGTGCTTTATGTAGATGATTTAATACTAACGGGTGATGAATTGTTGATACACTCATGCAAGGCAGATCTTGCAAAGGAGTTTGAGATGAAGGACTTGGGCCTCCTTCATTATTTCCTGGGATTGGAAATTTGGCAGCGGAAAGGTGAACTGTTTGTGTCTCAAGGCAAGTACGCCCGGGAGATACTGGAGAAGTTTCACATGCAAGGCTGCAAGCCTATCGACACTCCTCTTCCTGGTGGTTGGAGGAAGGAGGATGCTACATCGGCAAAGGTAGTGGATGCCACTGTTTATCGACAATTGGTTGGTTCGCTCATGTATTTAGTCAATACACGACCAGACATATGCTATGCGATGAACCAGCTTTCACAAGCAATGGTTAAGCCTACCAAGCTCTTTTGGAAGGCAGGCAAGCATGTCCTGAGGTATCTCAGGGGCACATCTGGGTATGGATTGTGGTACAGACAGTCGAATGAGGTGAAGCTGCATGGCTTCACGGATGCAGATTGGGCAGGAAGCCCAACGGACAGAAAGAGCACATCTGGAGGGATTTTCAGTATCGGATCTATAGCAGTTTCTTGGTACAGCAGGAAACAAATATCTGTGGCACTCAGTTCGGCGGAGGCCGAGTACATGGCAGCAAGTTTGGCTGCATGCGAGGCTATATGGATGAGGAAGATCCTGGTCGGTTTGTTCAGTTCTCATTTAGATCCTACTGTGATATATTATGATAATCAGAGTTGCATTAAACTCTCGGTTAATCCAGTATTTCATGATAGATCTAAACATATTGACATCTGGTATCATCATATCAAAGATTGTCTGCAGCGGAAGATCATGTTACTTTCTTACCATTCCTACGGAAGATCAGGATGCAGATATTCTGACGAAGGCGCTCACCGAGAGCAAATTCGAATACCATAGAGCCAGGATCGGGGTGGCAGATAATCCCTATCTTGTTGAGAGGGAGTGTTGAGATTCAACAAGATGATGAGCTTAGTGAAAAGAGTCGCCTTCACTAAGTGGGCCCGTAGGCTATTTTTAGACATGTCGAACATATTATATGAGTTGCAGGATGCTATTTGTGGATGGTTGGTCAAGTTGGAAAAATAGATGGACTTCTATTTTAGAAATTTTGGGTGGAGTCTATTTTTAGACTGCCAGTCTAAAAATAGATATTTCGGATATTATTAGCTCTTAATAATATTTGGACTCTAAACAACAAATTATTCTCTTGGAGCACTTCAGTTCAGTGCACAAATGTGGCACAACAGCTAACAGAAGGAATTACGCTATTCCTGAGGGTTTACTGGAGCTATTTGCATGGGGGACTCAGTTATAACTCAAGTGGAAGAGTTATGACATAGTTGGAAGAAGTAGTTATGGAGTTGTATTTAGTTTAACTCAGTTAGACTCGGTTGAGCTAGTTGTATCTAGTCTAAATGATTGATACACTAGTGAGAGTGGTGTGAATTAATTAGTTAATTAATTCACAAATAATAACTCATTAATCAACTGAACAATACATCAATTAACTACAGTGCATGGTAGTTTCAGTGGAGACCAGTGTAGAGATAGGTGAAAGGGAAAGATAGACTATCTGTTGTGACTATTAGTGATGCGTTGATTGCATCCAACACATAGTGGAGATGCCAATGAGGATTGCGTGAGGAAGGATAGGAGTAATTCAAATGCATTCGAGGCCATTTCTCAGCGGGGATTGCGCGGTAGAGGCAGGCTAGCAGGTGGCAAAGATCAATGCATGGATTTGCAAGATCGGGCCTGATTAGTGTGTAGCGATTGTATTGTACTGAGAGCTTGATATGATCAGCATTGTATGAGGATTGTTACATGATCTCTATGACATATATTATATGCAAATAGTTGGGGTTTTCAGCTTCAGGCTTTCCCGTTAAACAACTGTGTTAATGTGTGTGAATTTTTATTGTTTCATGTGTGCATTGCAATCTTGATTTAATTTTCCGCAAATGATCAATGGTGGAATAGATTTTGTATTTTGCATGAAGTTAAAATAGTGTGAGATCAGGGGAATCTTGGACATATAACACATAATTTATATAATTTCTACAAGGTTAGCCACCTCCTACCAGGGATTTTGGTAGCTCTTCGGAGGCATTTTCCAGCAGATTCATCCAGAGGTTCAATTTACCCAGCAGCATAGTGAGCCAAGCCCAAGAGGGCCAAATTTCGAAGTCAAGCTTTGGGCGAACCCTTTCTAGGTTTTTCTGGGTTTATTGAGGAGAAGCCAAGATTAATTTGGCAGAATTTTATGGGCAAGTTTGAGGCTTCAAATAGAGATCCTAACGTATACAGTAGCTAGAGGAGTTAGAGAAAATTGGGCCGAAATTTCGGGTTCAACATCTAGCCAATTCCTTCATGGGTTTTTTGGGTTTGGTGAATAGAGTCCGGGGTTAAAAGCCTGGAATTTTCTGAGCAGATGAAGCAACCCAACCAACAGTCCGAAGTCAACCAGCAACAACATTTCTGGGCTAGGCAACGCAGAAATTGAGCCACGCAGAGACACTTTCAGCCAGAGTTGTTGTTTGGGTTTGAGTTGTTCTTCAAGCCTGCCTTGAGCAGGCCCAGGTGCAAACTTTCCAGCACCTCAATTGTACTCTTTTCCAATCTATTAATAAAATGGCTCAGCAGTGATTTTGGCTCCAATTTGTGTGTTTTAATGGTGTTTGCATTTTTGTTGTAGTTACTTGTCTACTTGCACTTTTATTATTGTTAATCCCCATTTGGGATATTACAGTGGTATCAGAGCTTCATTCTTGGCTCAGTCATAGGGATCTTTTCCTATGAACAAGGAGGGTAGGCAATAGAGGTGGAAAATATGGGGGAGTCAAGGAGCAAAGGGGAATCAACATTTGGTAACATCTTAAAGGCCCTAAATAATTTAGCCAAAGAACAGAAGGGAATGTTGGAAGGACTCAAGCAAAAAAATAGGGATAAGAGCATCCATCATGAGTTCCTAATTAGGGAGACTTCAGGGGTCTCACAACAGTGTGACCACCCTTTACCAACCACTCACCCACCAGTCTTCAGTGGGCCAACCAGGATCACGATGCCTACATTCTTACCTCCATTACCGAGTGAGAAAGGTAGACAGCATGATCATATTACCATGGGAGATTATTTATGAGAATGCCAGTCCATGCGGGAAAACTTTAGAGCGACTTTGTCCTTCAGAGGTTACTACCAGCTCAAGCGG